>JAGDQP010023816.1:11676-25684 GCA_022664845.1 Lepisma saccharinum | reverse complement strand
TGGTAGAAATGATTAAGATGCCTACTTGTCTGGAACCCAGGCTTACGCACATTGGGTGAGGCTATGCTTATCTGAAAATGCCAGGCCTAGGGTAAAAGATTTTACTCTAGCTAGCACTTCTGCTTGCTCGAACAAAACTAAAGACGTTTCATTTATTTAGCTCATTTATTAAAGATTACTACGCTATCTATATAAATCCCGACTAGGATTCTTTACATGCAATGCTTTCACAACTTTCTGTGACAGATAGTAAATCATTTTCTTCCACTATCATTTAACATACATTATTTCCTCCTTCATATTACGACATATTTAATTAGCAATAAATTACATATGTTATAAATCGTTCCGTTTACATCTTTATACCGAATTCAACAATATGCAGCTATACTTTCGATCTTGTAATTCTTAATACAACCACCACATTCTTCAAGTGTTATAGTTATTAAATTAAACAATAGGTTTTTGATACTCGTATTTGCTCCTATAACTGATGTCACATGTATTTTACACATAGAGATACATTTATATATATATATTATAACGCTTTATATTTAATTTGGCAATATTTCTCAACAATAGAATTCCATTTTGCAATATTAAAATATTATTTCCATTTATTTAAATTAACAATGTCAACATATAAAATATTTAAAATATCCAAAAATTCATAACCTATCTTCATACCGCACATCCACAACCATCCTGCGGTTGGAGCTACCTGTATCATTCTGTTCACGATATCTGTCGGTATGGATGAAAACGTATCTACGGTATCAATGGAGGCAATTTTTATTCTGTTCGCATCAATAAATGAAGTGCCCTGTTCTTTAACTACTGTAGAACTTTGTCTACGTGCTTAAATTGGTTTCTATGTTTGAGCAATAAGTTTGCCAACTAGCTTTCTAATTAAAAATCTATCATTAACAAACTTACTTGGCGTTGGGAAAGATAAGATAAAATGAATTGTACGGGCGGTAACAGAACCGTTGGGAAAGACTCCAGCTGATGTAGATAATTATAATCACTTCATTTCAGCAGTTTCGAAAACAACACTCAAGAGTTAAAAAGCAAAATTTATGAAACAATAAAGAAGATAAGAAGAGAAATAAAGAAATATATTCTGTCACTATGTTTGAATTCTCTGCAAACTACCAGATACGTTGGCCTAAAATGATGCATCAGTGTTCATTGAAAAAAGTAAGTGAAAAGGAGGAATTATACAGAAAAAATCACTACACAAAACGAAGATGTTATTACGGAAGGATACGTATGTGTGCACAAAAAATGTGGGAGTTTATTAACATAAATAATGTCATTATTGCGTTCAGAAAATTCAAATTATAAACAAGGTTTATTATATAGTGCCTTGAAGAGTCGAAGTGCAATTCAGAACATTCCGGAAGAAGATTATCTAAAATTATCCCACTATTACTGGAAGGATCGGCAACAAATTGATTCATTTTCAGATAGATATATTTTCACTGTGGCACTCTAGCACTGATTTCAAAAGCGACAATTACCACTTAACATTTGCAGGCACAGAAAGAAATTTTGACACTAAGATTAGTAGATTTCTATATTGAATAAATGAAAATATTACAACCACATTTATGTGATCCTATGTTATTGGCTACCTTGCGTTAACTGTTGTCTTACTGTCATCAGCAGGTTTTATTAGGAATTTGTTACAGGTAATGTTTGTGTTCTTTCCAGGAAAGAATAATAATACTGCAACATATAATACATTGCATTTTACGCCATACATATTCACAACTGGAGAAATATTTAGGAAAACGAAGTAGAGAAGAATTTTGCAAAGAGGAGAAAATTCGAACATTACAAATCAAACATTAGTTATAGTAGTGAATGATTCCATGGCATGAACATTAAAACTTTTCACCAAATATTCCACGATTCTCTAATAAATAGAATAAATAACATATGATACGAGAGAATCCGGTCAGAGCCTAGATATAAGGAATGTTCTAATTACAGTGGAACCTCGGTAACTCGAACCTGAAGGGGAAAAGACTAAATTCCGAGTTATCGAATATTTAAACTCAGCTAGGTTCGAATTATCGACTAATGCTTCTCTTCTGTAGTAAGATATACATTTTCGCTTCATCATCATATGAAAGTATGTGAAGACCAAGGTAGTCGTGTGGTCTGAGGCGTTAGGCCTGCGCCTCCAATGTCGAGAGTAAGAATCCCGCCTGGAGCATGACTGTGTGGATTTCAATAAGCAAGTAATCAGGACGAGCTGAAGTCTAAAATGTTACTCAACTAGCCCATATAAAGTAGTTTTACTTAACTGCGTGCCAATCACGACGCAAAAGACACTTGGACAGAACTGGCAGTGGCATGAGCAACTGACAACTCACCCCTGTTCTAACCACTGGGTAATGTTCTACGAAATTGACAATGCGCTAAATTTCGAAAAATTCGTCACTCAATTGTCGTCAGGGAGGGAACTCGGCTCAGATCGTTCAACTCCCTAACTTCCACCTTACAAAGATTTACCAGACAAAAACTTCGACTTCTATAGATATAGAGGTATTTATTCTGTAACTTCAACTTGTAGAGGAGGTTCTCTAGTAAAAGGGTTCAAGTTATACAGGTTTAATGGTACGTCCAGAAAACAACAAAAATTCGAATTATCGAGGGTTTTACTTCACAACATTGGACTTCTAGAGGTAAATGAACACGAAGTGGAACAAGGAAGGTGAAGAATGAACAAAATTCGGGATATCGAGGAATTCGAGTTATGGAGGTTTCACTGTATAATGTAAGATACGTTAGAGCCAGTGTCGAACGTTCCATGCAATGGTAAACTGGAAGAAATGGTTCTAGGTTGAGTGACGATGGACAAAACAAACCATGGGGAAATAATTAGGCTCATCTCTCTACAAAGAAGAGAGCCGGGTTTTCCTTCGGACAGTTGTTCCTTTGCAAGAAGTATCATCTTAGGATTCATTTTTAGAAAAGTAGAAGGTAGTAGTAGTCTTCTCGAGGTAGAAAGAGATACTGTGGAAATTTATCTGAGAAACTAAAAAAGAATCCTTAACATGGTTGTAACTTTCTTCAGACAAATGCTAAAAACTGATAGTTGAATATGCTACATTTCTTATTAGCAGTAATTTGTATGATTCTTCTTTTGCATAATTGTATGTGTGACGTCATAACTAAAGTCAAAGAAAACACCCGTTCGAGACTTTCACCGAAGAAGAACGTGTTTCATCAGTTGAGAAGAAACCCATTAGAGAATGAAAGTTTGATATGATCATGTGCAGGGAGACGAAAATTGTGTCCATTATTTACATCTACAGACCACGAACAAACAGAAAGAGATTGGTGTTATTCCAAGTCGCTGAAACTGCACACCATTCAGAGCATATCTTTTCCAAGTAAAATGTTGCTGGATCATCTGGGTCGGTAAAAAGTATATTTTAGAACAATGAATGACCAATTGAACCACCACACCAGGACATGGTATTGTGACATGCCTTCAAAGAATCTGAAACTATTACTGTGATCTTACGACTGCTCACAAGTGGTGCTTAATTGGTCCGTAAGATTAAGTTTTACCAAAATTCAGGAACCATGTTAAGAGCTTCTTCATTAGGCGTTCTCCTCACTCTGCGCTAATTTTTAATATTTTGCGCCTCTTGAAAGGCACTGGGGCGAAGGAAATGTCACATGAAGAAACGCTATTCTTCTTTGGTATAAATCTCTAAAGAAGCTGCCATTTTTAGTGTAATTACGTCACACATGCAGTTCTGTCTAATAATATATACACAAACTACCACTACAATATACTTAACTTACAACTATGTAGTATTCGTGGACATAGAAGATACAGAAAAGGATCAGTCTTCTTAACCTTAACAGTTACTTCTACCTATGGTACTTTTTTTTTTTAACTCTCGCGTGATAAAGTAGGACTGTCTCCAGACAATATTGTGACTACGGTTCTTATCAATGTGTCAAGGTATCATCTTTTTTAATTAATTTTAATTATTTCGAAATTCTACACAGTGACATGTGGTGTTTACATTAAAGACATCATTGAAAGAGTTGATTCATGAACATTTTACCTCTAATTCCATGTCCAACACTTTTTAATTTTAAGACAGATTAATAAACACTAAAGTTCTTCAACTTCGAAATTTCGAGGTTTTTCTTATGAATTTATTTTCGGGTTTCAGAAAATGTTATTCAGTGGAAACTTTTAGAATTTGTCGTAGATTCTAGAAGTGTAAGACATATTTATAAACGTGGAAGTATTAACGTTCTCTTATGTGGGTTTATTTCAAAGATTCGAAAAAATGTCAAGTCGTTAGAAAGTTTTAAAATCAGACGTTGATTATAAAAATAAGTTTGCATTTTTTGGATATATTGATAAATAGAGAAGTTATTTCCAGACTCAAAGATTCAGGATTCTCCGCTGACTTATTTTCATGTCAAAAAAGACTATTTCTTTTTTTAAAAAAATTATCATAGATCAAAACGTCTTGAGTTTCTGGACTGGAACTCGACGTAAAATGAGAAGAGATACAAGACAGTGTGAACGACTGGAGAGATGACTGAATTCTGGGTAAAATTAATAATAATTTGGTGTATAAAATGTGCATTTGTCAGATGATACGAGAGTCTTAATTTGGGTTTTGGCGTAGCGATGATCAGCTATACTTGAGAACCGCTTGCCTACGAAAGGGTTTATTACCGGTATAATTGATCGTAACTTGGTTACACTTTTAACACACCACATTTACTGACGATGGGCAGAGTAAACGAATTCTAACGAAGTTATTCAACTTTAGGCAGATATTATTTGGAGGTGACACTAAGATAGCCTAGCCTATGTCAGACACACAAAATCGCAATATCAGACAGATCCCAATTCATACCTGGAAGTTTGTTGAAGTTAGATGTTCAATAAAGATAAGGTTCTAAGTTAACCAGCCTTTGAATTTGCACAGCAAAAAGAATAAGATGAATAAAAATAATTTAAAAAAAGTATCTTCCTTCTCCAGCGGTCTGGGTGTAGTTGACGCTCTGGATCTTGATGTCGAACAGGCGGCGATAGACGACTGCCGATCGGTCTTATATATAGCAATTCGTGTTCTTCCGGTATTGATGTAAGTGTGTATGTGTGGTGGGGTCTGACACAGCTTTACGTGGAACTTTATGTAGGGCGAAAGGATATGTTCCCATCAAAAGAGTATAGTTATTTGCTCAAAGGTGAATAACTTCTCAATTGACGTCATGGATTGCATTATACTGCATCAGTGTTCTTTAGCTGTTACTCTGTCGAAACATGGCGGCTGTCTTATTTCCACTTCATACAACATTTTACAATAAATATATAAAAATGTAATAAATTCTAATTTTCCCAATTATTTTGAATTTTATTATTAAATTTAATTTTATACACTGCTCGGTGAGTTCACACTACTCTCAGCTAGGTATAAGAAAATTTTAAATCTGTATTGGAATGTACTGGATTAAAATTTTCTTATTAATACAGAATATAATTCAAAATAATACGTAAAATTAAATTTGCAATGGCTTGTAACCTTAAAGACTAACATAACAAAATATAGTAGAAATACACATACAACAAAATTTGTCAATTCGTCGTTAGTTTCGAAGAATGTTCATTAAATGTTCTTATATTTTTGCTGTTTTTTTAATGTTTTTCTTTTACACATAAAAACACTTATAAAAATGTATATAAAACAAAAATAGTATTGAAACTAAAAGTATGCTAAAATTTTGTATAAAGTTTATAAATTTACACTTGATATTGACATTGATAGTCACTGTACTGGTCTTTGTATGTCACTGTCCTTAATTCGTGCGTTATCACAAAGTTATATGAGAGGGGTTTTTGCTGATGTACGCAAAGTCAGTATGTCTGGCTTCGCGCATACGACATTGGAAAGTTCTGCTTCACAAGGTTAGTGTGCTTTGTAACACTTGTGAATCGTTTCGAAGTTTGTAGAAAAGTTCAGTCGGTAGCACAGAAATATAGTGTTCATTGATTTCGAATGTTTAAAGTTGCATTGAAATGTGTGTAAACAATTTATGTTTGACATTTCGAAAAATCGAAGAAAGTATAATTCCTGTGAAGGAATACGTATAATTTTGTGTTGCGAAGTAGTGAAAAGTGTCCAAATTATAAAATATCACTGTTGAAGTGTTAAAGTTTTAACAAAATTCGAAGTACGTAAAAGAATAATGAAAGTTCGCTCTAGTTGGAGTTATTTTTAATGTTCGAAATAATATCGGAACATAACATCGTGGTGTAGTGACATAAATGCAAGTTCAAGTTCAAATCACTGAATATTGGTAAGTATTACACTGTTATTACTTCAAAGGTCACTATTAGTTCATAATGTTCGTAAAATTTCGACGCAGTATCAGTGCAATATTTAGAACAAAAAGATGTAAAAAGAATGTTTCAAAGTCATTTTTACAGTTATATAAATCACTTGAAGAATGTCTGGCGAAAATGAAGAATACTTAGTATCACTGGGCGAAGTATACAGAAGAATTAAATTTTATACACTTGTTGTACACTTGTGGTCAAAATAAATCACTGAAGCTTATGGGGATTGATTTGAAACACTAGGTATACATTTTTTGGGTCAAAACTGTGGTACATGGGGTCTCTTTTGGGTGAAAACTGATGTATGTGGGTACACTTTTGGGTCAAAACTGATGTATATGGGATTCACTTGTGGGTCACTGGGATTCATCAATGTTGCTCTTGAAGTTTTGGTAGAAATTTGAAGAATCTTGTTGATTTTAAAATTCTGCTCGAAAAAAAATGTTGAAATTCTCTGTGGAACTAGCATGTCTGTATTAATTGAAGTTCTAATGGTTGATACTGCATTGATTAAAGTTCTAAAGGTTGATTGTAGTCTTGAAGTTCTGCGGTGAAGTGGTGAAGTTGATTCTGGTAGAAGGAATTTGATGTTTCCAATGGTTCGCCGAATCTTGTGTTGATGATGGATTATATAACTATTGTCTTGTTTTTGGAGAATACGTCAAGCTTCTATTTTAGTTTAGTTGAATGTTGTATTTTTGGATTCGTTTTGCTGCTAATTTTTTGTTTTGTTTGACTTTTATGTGATTTTCGTTGTGGCTGTATTCTAAATTCAAATTGATTCTAATTGATAATACCTGATGAGTATTCGAAATTCAGGAGTGAAGGATAAAGAAGATAGAAAAGTGAAGTTAAAACTAAAGTACTCTATTTCATATTAAACACTAAATAAAATCTTATTAAACACTATTCATAGCCTAAAGATGGTATAAGGAATTTATGACGATTCTAACCTGCATTACTTGGCAAATATTTGTCTCTAAGTTGAATTATTGCTAACTATTAAATATCTCCGTTCGTGTCTTTGGCTACAAAATCGAGTTTCGAAATAGTGATTCCGAAAATTAAAATGATGCAAAATAGTATTTAATACTAGTAAAAGTTGTTAAAAATTCCATAGTTGTTATTATTATTAGTGGTAATAGTAGTAGTAGTATTATGTCCGAATTGAAGAATGAAGAAAATATAGTTAAATTTGAACGGTGAACTCTTTATTTAAAGAAAACCACAATTAAAACCTGAGTTGTCGATCGGTTATGGTTTTACGTAATAAACAAATGCTATTTACTACGGACAAACTGTTATCTTATGAATGCATTTTTGCTACTCGTTTATACAGTTCTATCTATAGCTCATAACACTAGTAAAGTTGTAATCAAAATTATTTGCGGTATTTATACGGTAGCGATTGATGTTAGAGTCAAAATATTTATTATTATTACCGAATTGAGATAGAAAAGAAGTATGTGGATATTACTAATAAAATAAATGATTAAGTGTAATACACAACAAAGTTTAGTTGGTAATTGTTCGATATTTCGCATTATAAACCAAGATATGTACGAAAAACATACTGATTTCTCTATGAACGCATTGATGCGGCTCAATTTTTCAGATTTTGCTTTCCATTCACATCCTTAATTTAAATGGATAATTTAATGCATTGTGCTGGGTTTTATGTTTAGTAATTTCCATATATATGTAGTAAAAATATAGTTATAGTTTTATAGGAACATTAAACTGAATAAAAGGTATGCCATTTAGTTCTGGCAAATGGTGAGATAGTACTGTTTGAAGTCATAGAAAAATAGAAATTGTACTGCGATACTTGGCGATGATATTTATCGAAGTAAGACAGAGTTGACAACCTTTTACATTATTTACTATAATGAACAGTTGGACTACAGGGCTTTTTTTTTTAATTTTCTCTAAAATTTAAATATGGAGGATATGAAACTACTTATGCATACACCTGGTATATAATAATTCGCAGCCATATTCAATCCACTACTGGATGAGGCCTCTCCCGGAGGGATATATCTATATATATATATATATATATATATATATCTCTATCTTTCTCTCTCTCTATATATATAGATATCGCGCTCGACTTCAGTGCGAGCGGTCCCGGGTTCGATTCCCGGTGGGGGCTCAAAAAATTTCGGTGTTGACCCAGCATCGTGAGGACAATTGGGGAGCTGCTGTGAATAAAATACAGTGGCGATCACAGTGAGAGCTTCGGCTCTCCTCTCCCAACCCGTCTGGTCAGCGTGGGAGCAGTAGACCAACTCCTCCCTTCGGGGAGAGGCCTCATTTACTAGTGGATTGAATATGGCTGTGATTTATTTATATATATCTATATCTATATATATCTATATCTATATCTATATATATCTATATCTATATATATCTATATCTATATCTATATCTATATATATATATATATATATAACCTCACCAATCTTCTCATCCTAAATGACTATGTGAACAGATAGTTTCAAGAACACGTTCGTAGTCATTGTTATTTTAAGCGTGGGCTGGCTTCGATAAGGCACTGTTATGTTCCTCTCCACACTATATCTACATTGTATACAGAAATTATTCAATTTTAAAACTTTGGGTGTATTTGCGGTGTTATTTTCTGATTTTCGAAAAATGTTTTCGTAAGAAATCTTGATGTTCGCCCAAAATATGTTTAGAAAGGTATCACAATTCACATATTGTCAGACTTTTTCTTGTAACCTTGTTTCTGGACTTTTCCAATTTTATTTTTCGAAGACCACAGTGAACCCTCTATATGTATGTAGGTGTTGCACCTCTGATAACAACAAAAACAAGCAAACAACTGGAAAAAAAGGATCCACGTGTGTCAACAAGACTGGCCTACAGTCCACGTGGTCCCTGCTAACTATATTGGACTATGAGTCGCTTGAATGTCGAGACTGTTGATATGAATTGTTCGTGAGCCTTCCACAGGTACGTGGATAACCCGAACAATCAGGACCACTAAGTGTATGTACGAATGTATATGCATCTTGAAAGGAAGCTTTAGCTACTGATCCAAGTTCATTTTCACGTAGTAGTAGAGGGAAACGAACAGATAAAATCAGGTACTATCCATGTTGTTACTAGTTACATTAATGTTGGAAGAAAGCTAGTAAGAAAGTGAAGTTAATAAGAAAGCTAACAAAGGTTCCCTAAGCAAAATTAATGTGAATGAGTTAATGAAAGTGTAAGGTAATAGTCAAATTCTCTTTCCTTATTATGAATACAGAATTCCAAACGATGGTTATAAGATGGTCATAAATTACGATTTTTTTTCTTTAAAATATATATATATATATATATATATATATATATATATATATATATATATTTGTTGATTCATTTTCTTTAAATTGATTATTTTGATTTAAATCAATTTCTTTTATTTAAATCAGCTGCGGCACTGAAAATGCTACTAACATATTTTTTTTCTTTCTAAATACGTTAACTAGTAAAAACTAAAGTAAAATTCACAAATATCTGGTGCTCGCTACGGAAGATAGCCATGGAAAATAGGCAATTACAACAACTTGTAATAATTTTGAAAAGGACGATATAGCGTTACTGACTTATGGTATATTTGACACACGGAAGTTAACATGTAGAGAAATTTTACGTTACTTTCGTCGATACACGATGAATGAAATGGTTTCACAGGGGTATACACCGTAATTAAGTTCGAAAAAAACAAAACAATAAGCAATGTTTCTAAAGCATCAGCTTTCCTTCTAAAATGACCTCTGTCTTCCTATCTTCCTAAGTAATTGCGATTTTTCACAATTTCAATTGGCTCTTTTCTCCAGTCTACAAATTCCTAAGGAAATATCTAGGAGTTAAGTTTACTAAGATAAATTTTAGTTCATTTTACTTAGTTTTCAGTCTTCAAAACTATACTGGGCCGCAGTGGATCATCGGTTAGAGCGCTCGCCTCCGCGCTTGGGATTGTCAGTTCAAATCCTGCTCGTGCCATGTGGGCTTTGTGGTGGAAAAACACCGTGTGCGTGGGTTTTCTGGAGGTTCTCCCGTTTCCTCCCACCAATCATCCCGTCATCATCCATCCGGCCTGAGCCAAAGTTGCCCAAAGGCCTTAAAATTAAATCAATTCAAAACTGTACTATCAATTGGGAACATCCTATGACAATATTCCATAAAATATGAGAGCTATTCTGAAACCGTGGTCGCTCAGTGGTAAGAGTGCTCGCCTCTGGTCCTTGGGGTCCCCGATTCGATCCCGAGTAGTGTCATGTGGGTTTTGTGGTAAACAAAGACCGTGCGCGCGGGTTTTCTCAGGGTACTCTCGTTTCCTTCCACTATTTTCGTTCCGCTAATTCTCCCATCATCATCCATTCGGTCTGATTCAAAGTTGCCTAAATGCCTTAGATAAAATTCAACAAACAGTATTTGTAATACAAATTGTAAACTTATAATGTGAATTGGGTTCCTATGTTCTCCTCTAAAATTTCACGTATAATATGAAATGAACCAATCAAATAGTTTGTTAAAATTCTAAGTTGATCACTTTGGTTTTGGTTTACATTATAAGAACCTATCATCACGTAAGTACTAAAAGGTAAATTTCAAGCTTACATATAATTCAAACCACAAAACGAATAAAAAATACTGCACTTTATTTCTACCTTCTTTTAAAAAACGTATTTTTGATTTAAATCATTGATTTAAAAAAAAATCACTTGATTTAAATCAATCAACCCTGGTATAAGTCTGCAAGCTTTCATTTTGGATAAAGTCTATTCTCTGGAGTAGCATGACCAAATACTGATATATGAAATCCAGAAAAAAAGTAAGAAAAATCTGATAAGTGCTTTTAATCTAATACACCATGCGTGGTTGACAAATCAGAATCAATACTTAGATCCCTCTTATAAAACTGTAATTGCTGGAACACGAAACAACAATAATTTATGTTACCTTAAGCCTGTGATATCTTTCTCTGCTTCTGTTGTTCTAACCTCTCGTAGCCTCCAAAAGTAATTATTCAGATACATTTTAGCAAAAAGCCTAAATTAAACCCTGATAAGGAAAAAAAAAAAAATCGTTTCAAGCAACTCTACTTCGGCTAAGTGAAAAAATTCCTTAACGAGCTGACGACGTAGTACCGCATCAATTGGAATGCATCAGATTGCCAACATAGCCTCATGTTGTCTGACCAACCAACCGACTCAAGTTGATTTCACTCCTAAGGGCTAGTCTTCAATCCTCTTTTCTATCTACCTATTACTCTATTACAACTATTACGAAGTGAACTTCGGATGTACCTAGCGCTTAGAATTACAAAGAACGAAACACAGGTTACTGAGTTAATGCTAATCAAAAGACTGGAGACATGTACTTACTTTTTATAAAACTGTATTAACAAAACTATAAATGCGAAAAAAGAAAATCTTAGACTTCGAAATATTTCATCTCGCGTTTCAAATAAATGTGTTCAAATGCAAAGTGACAAATGTGACTCATTTTCGATACGCATGTCTATACTATACTTTAAAATACTGTAGCTTATTATATTACTCAAACTACAGGAAGATTGACATGGACTTACCCCAACTAGCGAAGCCAAACAACAGTCTGCTAAAAGATCCAGACCATCCACCTTCATCAGAAGGTTTACAATGTGAAGGAACGTCTTTGTGTTTGCTACGTTCCACATAGGCACTAATCTCAGCGACCTGAAAAATCAGTTTTCAATTTAAGTATTATTATTATTTTTAACTTATCTCACAAACTTTTGGTAAGAAATTAAAAATTCATAGTAATCTATCCATAATCTTCCTCATTTTATATTCCAATATCCACTTTACATTTTGTAATTCCTGGTACTTTTCATTTAACACTTCTTGTGCTTTTTAAACTTTCCATTATAATTCAACTATCCTATTATTATTATTAATAATAATAATTTAATTTTCAGTTCTCCATCCTCTGTCCCCCCTTAGAAGATCCTTTCCAGCTTTCTGTTACTCTTCCATCTTGTTTACTTTCACTCTATTATTTTTACTACTGTGAAAATACGCACACGGAACTCCAAGTTTATATTAAAATTGGTGTTTTACACAGTTAGAAGTTATTGCGCGAATTTTATGAAACTCGTTGTTGAACCTGGAAAGTTATGGATTTGGAATGGGCAAGGCTGCGATGGTTAAAGTTTAGATTGGGGTTATATGAGTAGTCGCCAGAGTTTAGGATTTGCAGGATGGATTAATTACATATTTCGAAGTTCACGAGGTTACGGGCAAAGGTGAGGAAATCATTAAGTAGGTTGGCTTGTTCAATATGGCGGGAAGGAGAAAAGGAAAGGCCGTACGAAAGGACTGTGTTGGGTAGGTGAAAGTGTGCGGGAAGAAAGGCTGAAAACTGGCTGCGGGCATTTAGAATTTTGGGGTTGGGTTAAGGTGGTGGGTTCACTTACGTGGTTACTTTTGAATTTCTGAAAGGCAGAGGTTAAGTTGCTCCGGTAATTATCGAGAGAGTCAGATCAGGACGACTGATTAAAGTGGGAGTCAGTCCGAGTAAAGGGGAAGGAGTGGAGGATGAGGGAAAGGCAAAGAAAGATAGGAGCCCTGATCTGCCATATTCAATGCACCACTGGATGAGGCCTCTCCCGGAGGAAAGAGATTGGTCTACTGCTCGCACACTGACCAGACGGATTGGGAAAGGAGAGCCGAAGCTCTCATTGTGATCGCCACTATCTTTTTATTCATAGCAGCTCCCCAATTGCATCACGATGCTGGGTGGGCACCGTTCCAGACGCACACGCCTACGAAATAAACCCATAGCAGCGCCGGGAAGCGAACCCGCGAACTCTCAATTCGTATATAACTAACACAAAGGAAAGCCGGGAGGGCAATTTAAGATAAATTTATGATAAAAAGGAAGGAATTTACCTACACCATAATTGTTTCATAGGAGCACACACACACACACGCGTACGCAATATTAATATACACAGTTTTTCGCGATATTTTGGGCTATAAAAGTCCTCCGTCTTGGCGGTAGAGGAAATGACGGACACGTGAAGATAGAATAAAAGACTAAGCTGACCGTGGCACAACGTAGCGGACGACGTATCAAACTTGGAGAACAATGGGGAACTAAATTTTTGACGACACATCCGGTTTGTTTCCATAACAACGACGGAGGCCAAGTCTAAACAGACAGTGAGTCTGATGGCAGAAAGGTAGAAAATCAGTTGTGGAAGCAATGGCTTTTAATATTTGCGAACTGTTGATTATTTCGCCGACAAGCGAAAACTGATTGAAAGAGTAGGAAATGTTGTGGACTCCAAACATGTAGGGCCTAGGTTTATTTACGTATGATGGAGACTTGATGCACCTAATTACGAGGGAAAGTGCAAGAAAGGACGTAGGAATAGTAAAGATAGTAAGTTGAGGTGAGTAGCTAATTTTTATTCATGTAATTTATGTTTTTATGAAACACATACAAAAATACTAATACCACTCGAAATCTTGATTTATGCTATACCTTGTAATACTTTACCTATAAAATCAATTTGCGCAGCTGTACATAGGGTACAAGGGTTTCGTTTTA
>JAGDQP010023816.1:0-11276 GCA_022664845.1 Lepisma saccharinum | reverse complement strand
AATTGCTTCTGTTAATTCCGAAGAAAATGAGACGCGCTCCTAAAAATTTAGTAAACAATACTTTAATGGAACTTCTCAATATTTTTTCGAATTCAATAAAATGAGATAATGAAACAATGAGTTAAGCTTTTCAAAATAATGTGTAAATGTATATGCATTTAAATTTTATCATATATTCTAAAAAAAAATGTTTACAGTCTATTACGGTGTGAAAAAGCATCGAGTAGTAGCAAATTACCTTCATTTACTTAACAGTACTTCTACACTATTATGTTCCCAACATAAAGAAAGAAATGCCACCATTTATAACGTGAAGTGTAACAAATCAAAGTATCTTCATAAATTACATTCTTAATATTAGAAATAATGTTGTGTACAGCTGTACATGAAGTAGTAACTACTTTACTTAACAAGTTTACATACTACAAATACAACTCTTGAAACTCAATGAAAATCGTTTATTTGTAGTGCCTCTTTCAACAAATAATGACTGAATTATTGGCTTATCTCAACAAATAGGTAAGACTGACAAAAGTTTCATTTCCTGAGAAAAATCCCCAATTTTCCCTGATTTCCAGGTTAAGCACCATTTTCCCTGACTTTTCCCTGTTTTCCAGATTTGTAAGAATCCTGTTATCTTCTTGAGTGTGTGACACTAAATATACAACTTCGGTTTAAGCTTCTTGAATATAATTATTACCTTTCTTAAATCAAGATCTCAGCAATCAACGATGAATTATCTTCATAATCACATCAACGTATTCAAAATTGTGTTCAATGGCATTGCGTGAAATTTGTTTATTCATGTAACTGACTCCTTCCACTTACTTTTCTAGTTTCAGTTCTTTGAAAACAGAAAAAAAAAAATCAACACGTGTCTCTTTCATTATAATGACAATCTAGCACAAAACCATAACGAGTTATTGAATATTGAACGCTAAAAACCTACTGCTGAACACCCTTTGTTTAAACTGTAACATGGCGGGTTACTATGGCGACCTAACTGATCTGACGTAAGACTTTTAGTCCTCCGTTGACTGTTGTATAGCGTGTAGACTTTAGGAGCTTGGAACAATTGACAACTGTATTGCGTGTAAGTTCATGAGGGAATCGTGAAAGGAAATGTGTTGGAAACGCAGAGCAAACGGAATATTTAGAGCTATTGACGGTTTAGGCAAAGGATTCATTTTTGCACTCAAGCCATGAATAAATGCTCCCTCCCACTGGTCGTAGTGGGCAATATGTGTATTATGGCAGCAAGAAAAGATAGATCAAAATTGTTGTTGTGGGACTGGCGTGTAAGAAGACTGGAGCATCCGGTTTGTTAATAGTGGCACCATGTAGCGAGTGCAGTTACTAGTGCAAAAGTGGCGATCGTTATTAATGCGAATGCTAAGAGACCTACTTGTTCCCCCACATAAAAGGCATCACTGAATTTGCTGGTTAGGGTATAAATTACATTAGAAATGTGGCATGTACCCTTGGGATTTAGGGCATACTGTACTCTAGCAGTATTGACTGTGGGAGAAGTGATGAAAATGGGGCAGGTCCTACATCTGGGTCTTTTTCATATTTGGACGCCGGTTTGGGGTTGTGGCAAGAAAAGATTGGTACGGACCAGGGTGTTTCTAACAAAGGAGGGTCAGGATATGTTGTCGCTGAGATCCTAATCGAACATACTGCATCTGATAGATGATGGTGAGGTATGGTGAATAGCAAAATTTAAGGTGAGATGGACAAGGAGAGCAAAGCTAAGGGGTGGGGGCGAAACCTCAAAAATTCACAGAAATTAAATATAGGATATATCCACAGTATTTCAGAATAAAGGATGGAACTTTCGGGAGGTGATTTCTGGCATCAAAACATGTGTATATATATATATATATATATATATATATATATATATATATATATATAAAGTCCTTTGAACGTGTATGAAATTTCGCTTTGTTTTGGAGATACAGAGCTTCCAACTTTGAGTCCAAAATCGACGCCTAGTAATGGGAGGAAATGAATAATTCTCAATAAGACAAAAACGAGTCATTGAATGAAAATTCTGTTTCCGGAAATTTGATTCTAGCAACATGGTGGATATCAGGAGTGAAAAAATGATGCCACCGGTTTGTCAGTGTTGTGAACTAGGTATAAAGTTTAATTTTTTCAAATGGCAGTTCGTCGTGTTATTCGATATTTTACATCGTGTAGTGATAAACAACATACTTAAAGCAAACACCACAGTGTTGTAAACTACGGATAAGGGGTGGGGGCGAGGTTTTCGCTATCTTATACGAACTACAGGCCAGTCCATCTGAAATCATTCAGTTTGGTTAATCGATCTATTTCAAATAATAATAATATTGCTTATATTAGAATAGTTCAAAACGGGTATTCTTTTATTTCTATCCCAATCTATTAATTAATGACCACCATTTTTGCAGTAGTTCACAAAAAAAAAAAAAAAAAATCTCTGTACTGGTTTATCGTAGGACATTGAAACAAACAAGTTTTTCTTTAAATCTGCTTGATAATTTTAGTTCTCTGCACGATAAGCCAAAAACATAACTGAAGTGATCAAAATGGTATCGAAATGTGATTGTTAAAACAGAATATAAATTCCTGTTTTAGGGGGCTTTTTTGTACTGAGCGGATTGAATATCATCGTTGATCTTTTGTACACTATTACACATCAATATGTATTGAATGTATACAAAATATGAATGAAGGCTGAAATGTGCTTCCGCAATTTTTTATGAATGTTTGAAAATTCAAAACTTCGTATCCAAAACAGCCAATAACAACTGTTTTTCCCTTATTCAATAAGAAAATAGTTAACACCTCGACATATCAAAATATGTTCAACAAATAATGCATATGGTTGGTAGGTTTGATGTGAACGGAAGTAGTGAGGGTGTTTTATAAAGTGATGTCCACGTCAAGGCATGTGACTCGTTTGTTAGAGATGGACGAAATGAACCGGACAACACGGAATTGGTTCAGCTGTTCTAAGAATGTGATGAGACTGGTTTCACCATGAGTCCATAACATCGAGATATTATCCAGAAACCTTATCCAAAGTAGTGGGGTCAGCAGACGCCAAAAGGAAGAGCGGTAATTTACAGATGATTTCTAAGAAAACCCATGGTGTCTACTAATTTTGTGACTTGAAATTCCCTGAGTTTCTCAGGTTTTCTATGACATTTTTCTTCCAAATTCCCCCAGTCCTTAGTAAAGTGGAACATGTAAATAATATGCAATAACATTTTGTTTTAATCCCACCACCGCCCAGTTCAAGCATCTTGTACATTATTGGTATTTCACAAGTGAAAAAAATATAATTTCTTTAAAATAGAGGATTTAAACAAATTGAAAAAATCCGGTAAGCGGTGCGAATCGTATCCACGATCTCTGCCTTGATCGGGCAGTGCTCTTACCAACTGGGACAGGTCCACCTCATAAATTTTCCTGAGTTTTCCTCATAAATTATAGACTTCCCTGAGTTTTCCAGATTTATAAAATTCCCTAAGTAAATCCAGGTTCTCCAGGGTGTTACAGACCCTGAAAACCACATGTTCAAGCGCTGTCTGCCTATATACGCGACACCTACCTCCTCTTAGAAATCATCCGTAAATTACCGCCTCTTCCTTCTGGCATACTGCTTTGTACCATACATGTTACTTCCTTACATACCAAGATTCCTCATGCTCATGGCTTAACATCTTCTTCCTTAACCAGAGACCCAAACCTCATATCCCAATCACAGCTTTCCTTTTTAACCTGGTTCTCACATGTTACAACTTCACCTTTGACGACATGACAAACACTACTTTCAGATCCGAGGCACTGCCATGGGTACAAGAATGGCACATTCTTATCCTAATATGCTTATGGGAAAGCTAGAACATGATTTCCTGCAAACTCAGTCCTTGACCCCACTACTATGGATAAGGTTTCTGGATTATATCCTGATGTTATGGACTTATAGTGAAACTAGTCTCATCACATTCCTAGAACTGCTGAACCAATACCGTGTTGTCCAGTTTACTTGGTCCATTTCTAGCAAGAGAGTCACATTCCTTGAGGTGGACATCACTTTAGAAAACAACACCCTCAATACTTCCATTCACATAAAAACTACCAACCACATTCAGTATTTACACTACTGAAGTTCTCATCCTTACCACACCAAGGAAGCGATTCCTTTCTCCCTTGCACTCAAGAGGACAACGCTTGATTTACACCACCTCTGCTACTGAAAGTTACAACCAACGCTTCCATGAAGCTCTAGTCAACCGTGGCTACCCACCTAACCTTGTAACCAAACAGATTCGCCGTGCATCCTCACACATCCAACCCACTCAAACCTCCAACCCACCGCCTCTAATTACCCAGTTCCATCCTAAACTACACATGGTCGAACAAATCCTACACTCTAATTTCCACATTCTTCAATCTGACCCAGACACAAGATCAGTATTCCCCACCAAACCTAGATTAGTTTTTCAACATCCACTTACTCTCAGAAACATCTTAGTCCGTTCAAATCCTTCCTCGCCACCACACCAAACCGGTGCCCATACATGCATGAGACCCAGATGTAAGACCTGCTCCATTTTCATTACTTCTCCCACAGTCAGTATCAGTACTGCTAATGGCCAATACACCCTAAATCCAAAGGGTACATGCCACACCTCTATTATATCCTAACCTGCAAATTTTGTGATGCCCTTTATGTAGGGGAAACAGGTGGACCTCTCAACGTTCGTGTTAATAACCATCGCCACTTTTGCACTATTAACAAACCAGATGTCCGTCTCCTTACACACCGAGTCTCACAACACCAATTTTGACCTACCTTTCCTGGTTCCCATAATGCACATTTAACCCCCTTCGACCAGCACCTCAACTCGCCGTCTGTGAGAAGGGACCTTTATTCATGGTTTGAGCGCGAAAATGTATCCTGGACTTAACCTTCAATAGCTCTAACCCGTTTTCTCTGCATTTTCAACACTTTTCCTTCCACAATCCTATCCAGTACTCACAAGTTGTACAGTTGTCAATTGTCTGACGCGCCATTCAGCATTCAACTGTTCTCCAAACGATGCACCATCCGCTACGTGTCGCTACTATCGAACTAGTCTTTTGTTATATCCACGTGAGTGCGTCTCTCTTCCTCTACAACAAGTCTACGATATTAATATCGAAATACTACAAAAAAAACTATGTGAAAATTAGTGTTGTGTACGTGTGTGTTTATTTTTCTACGGAACATATACGCTGTATCTTCCTTACTTTTTATCATAAATTTACCTTAAATTACCCTTCCGTCTTTTTTCTGTATAGGAGCACACGAACTTCACAAACACTATAGCACGTTTCACAATTGCGTTTTCAACTGGTAGGAAGGAAAATGGACAGAGCGGACAGGTGCGGGAGTGGTGTTAAGAAAACGCCATATTGCCAATGCTGGGTGACAGTGTGGCCAGGTTATGGAGGAGGGAAAATGACTGGATGGGTAGGAGAAAACACTAAGTGGAGAAAAAAGTGCAAAAGGAGCAGGTAAGGTGCTTCCTGAAAAAAATAAGAGGGTAAAGAATCGGAGGGGGAATAATAATAACAATAATGATGAAGATGAAGGGGAGAACAAAAAAACAATATAGAAAGGAAGAAGAAGACTGCACACTGCATTGCAAGGAGTTACACGCAGTTGAGGCCGGGTTTGTGGTTGGCGGAAAGGATTGAGATGTAGTCTGCTGCCATCTCTTTCTTACTGTGGCAGGTGAGTCAGGGTTCAGGACTTTCAGGATTCTGACTCGAAAGGTTTCGTCAAAGGTGCAGCCGTGATAAAAAGTGTGTTCGGGTATAGGGAGGTGCGGAAATTAAGATTTGGAGGAGTGGCGATGTTGATGCGGAATGTTAGAGGAGTTTGAGTTTCGCCAACGTAGAAGGCGGAACATAGGTTACAGAGTAGGAGATAAACGAGGCTGGAAGATATGCAACTACCGGAGTGTATGAAAGAGTACGTCTTGTGAGTGACAGGATGTACAAAGGAAAAACTGGGATCAAAAATAGGACAGGTTTTGCAGCGGGGTCTACTGCACTTGCTAGGTTTGGGGGGAGGGGGCGGGATTGGTCCAGTTCTAGTGAAAATCGTGTTGAGATTCGGAGGTCTGCGGTAGACTATTTTGGGACACGACGGGAAAACTTTTTCAGTTTCAGGTGACGCAGTGAGTATGGGGTATGCCAGATTGAGGAGATTTTGGAGGGCCTGAAGGTTGGGGTGGTACTTGGTGAGAAGATTGGGAGCGGAGGGAGCTTCGCGGGGACGGGCACGGTCCAGTTGTTTACGGATGAGGTGTTTGGGATGTCCACGGTTAGTGAGAGCTGAGGAGAGGGTACTGAAATAGTTATGGAGCAGGTCATCAGAGGAACAGATGCGGGAGCCCCGGACAGCAAGAGCGTATGGAAGAGAGCGTTTGGTATGGTATGGATGGGAGCTATTGAAATAAAGATACTGACTGCATACTGTTGGTAGGTTTGATGTGAACGCCTGTCTCAAGTCGATTGTTCTTGAGCCAGACATCCACATCAAGGAACGTTACGTGTTCCCTCGAGAAGGACCAGGTGAGCTTGGCGGGAAAGGTGCAGTTGAGGTTTTGCAGAAATGTTTCCTGAGACTCTTTGTCAGTGGGTCCAGATCAAGAAAATATCGTCGATATAGCGAAGCCAGGTGAAAGGTTTGAGACGTGTGGAGTTGAGGTATTGGGTCTCCAGGCGTCCCATGAAAAGGTTGGCGTAGGAAGGGGCCATGCGAGTGTCCATGGCTGTTCCTTTGATCTGCAGGAAATTGTTTTTCAAAGGTGAATACTTTTTACCAAATAATAAATTATATAGTTCATACATTATAACGCCTGATCCAAAATATGCACTTTGATATTGTTATGCATGTTATGCATATAGAATGCATGATTTGAATATTAAAGACTAAATATGCTTTATTTTAATATGCTATACAAGGAGTGTTTTCTATAAATTTAATTACTTAATTTGTGCATATTGAATGCACAAATTATACAAAAGTGTACGAAGTTAACACAGAAGTTTAGAAGGAAGTGAAATAAAAATTAAGAAAATAAGGAAAAGAAAAAGCACTGGTACTTAACGTGGACTGGACATCTAAAAATCGAAGAAGACTATGTGCAATAAGAACAATTTTAGTATGATTTAAATGTTTTCATAAAAAAAAAAAAGTCTAGTAATTAAAACGAATTATTAATGTGAACAGTCTACCGAGTTGTGTTTGTTTATATATTGAGTTTTCATGTGAACTTACAATTCGATTGTGTGGGGACAAGGAAATTAAACTTATTTGATGAAGCCTTCAAAACCGTTAACTACTATTTTTTAGTTTATAGTATATGCTATCGCAATTACATTACTTTATGAAAATTAGATCTAAGTCACCTCACTGAAGTAAAAATAATACTTCTAAACCTCCTATGCGGGTTAAGAGCGCATCTCCAAGCACTAATTAAAAAAGACAAGGAGCCCGATAGGGACGGTAGTATAAGCCATGGTACTGTACATCCAATACAATCAATTTTATCTTTCTGAGTTTACAGAGGGCCACCTCAAACTGAACCCAGGGGCCTCGAAGGTCTTAGCGCTTCCACTTTTACTATAGTTGAAAATTTGAAGTAAAAAAGGCACAGTGCCACTTTATAACACGAGAAAAAACAGTTAAGGTAACCAAAAATGTTTTTGCCGTTCTAGAGCAGTGATAAACAAAGAGCAATAAAGTGGATGGTACGTACTTTTAGGTTTCGAAGTAAGTTCCATCAGCATCCAACACCTATTGCCAACGTTCCTGCAGCTGCACAATATCCTGGTGATAAAAGTCGGTGGTCTTTGAGGCAAAGAAGTCCGTGAGTGCGTTCCGCAGGTCTCCCTCATTGGTGTAGGATCTCCCACGGAAGTGGTTGTCGAGGGAATTAAGCATGTGTTAATCTGCTTGCGCAAGTTCCGGTGAATATGGTGCATGACACAGTATCTGCCAAGGTGCTGAAGGGTCCTCTTTGCAACATGTGGCTTGGCATTGTCATGGAGGAACAGCACACCCTTGCGATTCATCAATGCCGGCTCCTTCTGCCGCAATGCACGATGCACCCTTTGCAACTGCTGTGAGTAGAGGTCAGCAGTGATGGTCTGACCAGGAAAAAGGAGCTCGTAATGCACCACTTGGCGACAAGTGCACCATACAGAGAGCATAACCTTTCGTGGGTGCAGAGGTGGTTTTGAGATGTGAGGAACAGGGTCACGTGGCGACAGCCAATGTCTGGTACGCTTGAGAGTGCCATAGAGGACCCACTTTTCGTCACCAGTGAGCAAGCGATCAAATATAGGTGTGTTTAGGTGCCGAGTGAGCAAGGACAAACAAGCTGTCACTCGTTGTTCCTTGTTGGCTGCCGACAATGTGTTGGGGTACCCACTTGCTTAACCTGTATGACTTTTCTATCCCATGCAGGTGCAGTTTGACTGTTTCAACGGAAACATGGAACCTTTCTACAAGTTCATCACACGTTAGACCACTGTCCTCTCGATGGCTACTTTCAGGACCTCGTCATCCAACGTATGTGGTCGTCAACTGCGAGATTCATCAGCAAGGCTCACATCTCCCGAATGGAATTTCTGGAACCAATGCCTGGTCGTGCGTTCGTTCACGGCAGTCTCACCAAATGTCTGGCATATGAGGCGACTTGATGTGGCAGCTGACAGGCTCACTTTAAAGTCATACAACAAACACAAGCGAACAAACTGCTTCGATACCTCCATTTCTTTTTTACATTGGATAAGCTATGACTGCTGTATGTGAACACCGTGCCTGTATTACTGAAGGTCGATGGTTAGACTAACTCCCGATCGCTTGGCAGGCACGTGCGTCATTTCGTTTCCTCTCTGTGAGCGCATGATTAATGAGACGCCAAAAACGGCAAAAGCTTTTTTAGTTACCTTGTATGTTACAGATCTAACAAAAATTCGTATAAAAGTGCAATTTTCACAAAAATGGCACTTAGTGTCTTATTTACTTCAAGTCTCCAATTACGGTCCTTTACTTGGCTTGTATTAACAACCAGAAGAAACGAAAACCATCCACCCGCTTATATAAGGGTATATTGAGGGAATCAGAAAGGGGTAGGAATTGAATTTGAATTTTATTTAAGTCCTTTAGGCAAATTTTGGGTCAGGCTGAATGGACGATGGGAGAATTAGTGGAATGAAGTGAGAGAAAACGGAAGAAGCCCGAGAAAACCCATGCACACAGTGTTTGTCCACCACAAAGCCCACACAGCACGTGCAGGGATCGAACCGGGGACCCCACGCACCACTGAGCCACCGCCGATGTCCGGGGGCAGGACTGGGGGTAGGGCCTTCGTTCAGAACATTTTCAATAACCTGACCCGTAGGAAATACCAACTATGAGAACTAAATATCACGGAAATAAAACCTACTGCATCTAAGAAATTTCTGATATAATGCTTATTACAACGCTACTTCTCTATACCTATAAAGTAAAATTAAAGAATAAAAGGGCTTGCAGGTAATATGAGTAAAATTGTTCAACTTTTTGAAGTAAACCGAGTGATATAATATATTTTCTATTTATTTATTTTAAATTATTTATCAGGGTGGTGTAAGTTGCATAGATATATTCAGACCAGATTTCAACTTGGAAACCTATAACAAGAGGTGTACTAGTACTGCTGAAGGAGTCCTCTTTTCACCTCGTGAATTTGTGAATGCAAACAATATAAAACTTTGTTGCTTTTATTTCTCAAGCTCTTGAAGTCAGACGGTTTCTCGATCTTCTATGTCTTAATGAAGAACCATATTTCACTTTCTAAAACTACTTTGAATTCTATTAAATAAATTTTAATTTTTAATTCAGTTTGTTTCGAAACTGGATGTTCGATGCGTTGCGCAGCGATATTACACTTCATAATCATAGACTTTATACCATAACTAAGTATACAGTACAAAATTTTGAACTTGATTTACATAGTAGTTGAATTAATACTTACAATGTTATGTAATATAATGTAGAAAAGAAGAAAGCACTTACCCTGTACAGATACCACCACTCCCAAAGAACACTCAGGCAAATAATAATAAAAAATGCACATACTAAGATACCGAAAATACTTCTTCCAGTCAGGAACATGACAATCATCATAAGTGCTACAGCAACAGCAAACAAGGAAGGCCAGAACTGAAAAATGAAAAAGAAAAGTAGTCGCCAGCATTAATGGTATGTGAAGCAAGTGACATCTCAATTCAAGTTTCGTGCTAAATCAAAATAGCGCGAGAAAATGTATTTTTGTTATTCGATACGTAGAAGTTACATTTTATTTCGTTATAGTATAATGCAACGTTTTAACAGATTTACAGTGAACTTCATTGACGATACTTATTCTACCGAAATCAAATACATAAAGCATGCAGACTTCCAGCAAGTAATCTCACATCTTACTATACGAAGACTCTCTATTCATTGTGAAAATGCATCAGATGCTTTCAGGAGTCTTTTATTTTAGGATCCTCGTTAATTTTGAATTATGTCAAGATACACACAAGTAATTTTAATGTTAGCAAAGTTTAGACCATTAGTATCCATCAAGTGTGATTTATAAGTGCCTTAGAATGCACAGTTGCACACTACTCGATTACAAAGAAAATAAGGACTTGATAGAAATTACTGAAAGACATCTACATATTGAACGCGCTGCATTACGATTTTCATCCTAATCGAGAACGAAACTTCTAAGCACGGAACCCAGTAACTTATTAACGTGGGATTCGAACCCGACTCAGAGTGCAGGTCCGCAGATCACCATGCGATAAAGTGGTCTCCCCTGTATTATTCTGTGCACGTGGTTTCCCTCCCGCGACACATACTAAAAGAAAATGTAAGAGTTTCTGATGGTTGTTTCCGGTTTTCATTATGTATCGTTGCGAAATTATATTCGTTGGGTCATTCCTGGAAAATTCACCAGATGATGGTTGCCGCACCATTTTTAAAAAAATCTGGAAATTATATATGAGACTCATATGTAGTTCAAAGTGACAAAAACAAATTTTGAACTTATTTTACTCCAGCAGGGGGAGGGAGATGAAGGGGAGAAAACGAAGTCTTCATGAAATTTTTCACACGGGACGTCTACCCGCCTTTTGGAATAACTCGAGTTCCGTAAGAGAGATTGGAATGAAACAAGAAACAAAAA
>JAGDQP010023815.1:0-28694 GCA_022664845.1 Lepisma saccharinum | reverse complement strand
CATGGGTTTCACGATGGAGTTACAGTCTTTTGTACTTATGCAAAAAAAATGACAATATCTATTTATTTATATGTATTCAAATAAATGTTGCATGCCTACTTGTTACAGCCCTTTCTGGACATGCAAACAATATAACAGTCAAATACACAGCTATATTTATAAAATATATTTTTCGAGTTTAAGATACATCTAATTGAATTGAATTTATTTATGGGCTTTTGTCATTTTTTTTTCCAAAGTACTCAAGACAAGATGTCCATCGTGAAACTCATGAAGTAAACGTATATTCGAGCAAAATAAAAATAAAATTACAATTATTAGTATTGACGTAATATATACTTAGTTTATTAAAGAATTACAATATCTGAACCGGAAGCATGTGAACCTTGAGAAGCAGCAAACATACTTACCTTCGTATAAGTAAATTACAATTAAAAACAAAGTTCGCTCCGCAGTTATCCAACACATGAAATACATCCATGCTTACGAGAGAATGCCTGGAATATATCCTAGATAAAATAAAATATGTATAACACAAATATGTGATCGGTGATCAATAGCAAAGATCACTTACAAATTTGCCTCTTTCATAACATTTGCATTCCTCGTGTCACCATTCTTCGCAATGGTTGCTCTGAATCCACTGTTCAGAGGCGATGTACGAATAGTTCTTCGCGTCCAGAACATGATGCTTCTGCGACGTTCGGATTTTCTGTTTTTCGACGCATCCGTGACATATTCTTTCTAGATTTGACCTTGAGCGGAAATTCTTAACATGTTTTGTTGGATCTGCGTCAGATTTCTTCTTCTGGACATTCTCTCTCAATACTTCTTATTGCGAGTTCCTGTCAGAATTGTACATTTAAAACATCGTTTCTCACGTCATTTTGATTTTCGCAGTGGTATTAGGTCAGCAGAAAATACATCTAGAGATTCTTGGATGTTGTTATTCTGGTGCATGTTCTCGTACGAGCTGCATCTCAAATTCCTCAAAAGTTTGTTATTCGCGATGTATTTGATCTGAATATGGTCGCTCTAAGATCCCGACGTAGACTTTTTCAGAAAGAGTTACTGATCAAAATGATGCTCCTTGTCGAGTTGGACCATCACACCATTGATCTGGACTAGCTCCTGTTCTTTGTACATTACTTGGAATGGTAAGAAATCATTATCCGTAAAAATTATGCCTGTTTAAAGCAACGCTTTCTGCTGTTATTCATGGATTTAACACTAACTACAAAATCTCTTGTTCTAATATGCTTCTCTATCAGCGTACTACAAGTACTTCATAACATTAAAACTAACATCTTAATATTCCAAGCAAATAAATTTGTTACTTGATATACTTTCTCAGGGCAAGGATACGCATTTGCCCTCTTAGCACCGCATACGTGTCCTTTTTCAGGTGTCAGACTGCATTGTTGTGTGCTGCCGTGTTGTTATTATTGCCATTTGTCGGCGTACTGGAGGCAACATCTGTTATTGCTCTCCGCATTGTAACTCACTTTCTTTAATGCAATTCATTTAGGAAAGTTTCCTCCTTAAACATTTTGTAGTAATTTTACTAAAAGCTAAAGAAACACTACTTACTTCATTGTTTATGCTAGAAATGTATGAGTCTCACTTCCATTTGGATATTATTTCACCGCCATGACAACTGGACATCGGGCATTGTTACGAGCTAATGCCATTGTTCATGAGATAAATCATGTTTCCGGCTTTACTCACTTCAAACCTTTGCCTCATGCTACCCATATACGTATTTTAGCAATGTTTACGATTAAATAATACAGCTTAGATGGGATTTCTATGCTTGCCTGTTATGCAATGACAATTGAAGCGTATGCGCGAACATTTTCAATTGTAAAAAATCACGAGTACATTTGTATATAAATAATAAAATAAATCACAGTCATATTCAATCCACTACTGGATGAGGCATCTTCCCCGAGAGAAATTGGTCTACTGCTCCCACGCTGACCAGACGTGTTGGGAAAGGAGAGCCTAAGCTCTCACTGTGATTGCCACTATCTGTTATTCATAGCAGCTCCCCAATTGTATTGCACCGTTTCAGACCCACACGCCTTGGGAAAAAAATCCTTGGCAGCGCCGGGAACCGAACCCGGGACCCCTCAATCCGTAGTCAGACACGCTAACGACTAGGGCAACGGGGGTGGTCATACATTTTTTTTTCATTTTGATACATAACAGGGAAAATATAAGGCATAAAATATTAATACTTTGCACAAAAGCGGACTTTAGTCCAACATGTCTTCGTGCAAAATATGATTATTTTATGTCTCATATTTTTCCTGTTATATATAAAAATGTACGCGTGATTTTTTACACTTGAAAATGTCACTTAGACGTTTGTTCGCGCATACGCTTCAATTCCTAAAGAATCCATGTGGTACTCCCTCAGTCACAAACTTCGCTAAAAGCCCTATATTGGATATTGACTATAATCTACTTAATCGAAACATTCTATGTCATTATTTGTCAAGATATTACAATTATTTTTACGATGATGTGCTTTTAGCTCCAGAATTACATAAGATTCTAAATTTCTTGTAAGGAACTTTTTCCTTGCTTTTGGTATATTTTTGAATCTTGCAGGTAAACTGCACTATGTCACTTTCTTGCCAGACTCGAACTTAGTACATAGTTTCGTACTGAGCATTCTCTTCCTGTATATAAACTGGAGGTATACTGGAGGTATAAACAACAATATCATTGTTTGTTTTGTAGAAGAATTGACAATCAATAACACATTATGTAGGAAAAATGTGAAAGTATGTGATCAAATCAACAAATCTATGATCTGATTTCGAGTTTTGCGAAAAGCAACATAGTGTAGTTTATCTTCGAGGTAGAGATTTATGACCGTCATTTTTGAAACACCCTGTATTAAGCACAGTAAGTAAAGCACTGAATTATTATAATATTTATACTCTATGATCCCATGTGTAAGGTAATTTATATACTGATGCACCCTAACATATATATAAAGAATTAAAAAGCATAACACGATCAATAGGAAGTGTTCAGAATACATTGTCTTGTCTTGCATTACTTAATTTCTTGTTAATTTTTAAACGTTTTTTTTTTTACGTAGAAAGTATCTACGAAAATATTAAAGACTTAATCGGGACGTCGGATAACCTTACACTACAGGGATTCTTATTATCCGTGCCATTGTCTAGTTAAAAGCAACAACAATTTAAGGAGTTTCGGCAATTTTGTAGTGAAAATAATCGAATTCGTTTCCAGTTTTGAGATTTGTTGGCAAGTAGAGTTAATTATTCTTGTAGTAAAAGTGGCATTAATGCTATTTTTGCTTACTGCAAAGATAATACATATTAATATACACGGTACTTGCTATCAGTGATTCCGCCAGCCCCCCCCCCACCTCTAGGGGTGTTACCCTAAGTTCTTGACAACACCCCCAACTTTAAAATTTTTACGGTCAAAAATCGATAGAAACCGTGCAAAACTCCACTTACATCCTCAAAATTTTGAGTTTACAGCTCTTCCAAACTGAAAATTCTGGCGGAATTCCTGCTTGCCATACTCATACTCTAACAAACTATTCGTAAATCAGGCGCTCCGGCACTATTCTTTCCTCCACGACACCACTGATTATGCGGTCTCCTCTGCAGTGCCCGAAGTGGGTTTGAAAATGTATGGGAATGCTTGCAGAAGTGGGTAAAAAAGGTAAGGGTACGCTTGCACCTAATGGCGGCGATTGCCTATTGAAAGTAAAGGCATTAAGCTCCCATTAATAAAAAGGTAGGGGTATGCCAAATCCAAAATAAAAAAAAGTAAGGGCACGGTGTGTCCCTCGTGCCTCCCCCCAATTCGAGTACTGCTTCTCTGACATATCCGAAGACGAAAAATATTGCTCTAATGAGAGAGGTATAATTCGGGTTACACACTAAATACTTTCCAATGTCGTTCATAATAGTAAAGTTTAGGTTAAACTAGCTGATTTTCCCGCCCATTAGTGCGGGGCGAATAAAATATGTTGGGAGCAGTCATCGCGTTTGTCACCAATTAGCTTTGTTAGGGGTGTATTACTTAAAGTAACCGTTGTTAATGAATTGACAGTCATGAAAAATTTGACCACTTAGAGGTAGTCAACCAGTCGAACAAAATTGTGGTTTTGGTTGCAACGTGCTTTGCTTTTAAATTTTTTTATTTTTTTATTTATGTTCTTTATGAATCTAAGGCTCAGGCCGGGATAAGGGAGGGGGAAGGATTCGGGAAGGTGTCGGCCAGGGTCTATGTTGAAGGTGTCATCCCGGCATTTGCCTGGTGTGACTGAGAAATAAATCTTGATACATCTCATTCAGGATGGTCGGCTGGTGGGATCGAACCCACGCCCTCCTGAATGCTACGCCAAAGCTCTACCATTGAACTACTTTTTTTTTTTAAAGGTAAAACGCACCCTAACCGAATGCGCCACCCAACTGGTTTAACTCTTACAACTCTTGCAACTGATTTTTCCTAACTACGGACAACACAGTTAAAATCACATCCATGCCCGAGGCGGGATTCGAATCCACGATCCTTGACTCGACAGACTAGCGCGCTAGACCGTTCGGTCACCTGGATCGGCCACGGCGGCTCGGTAAAAGTACGATAACTAAGTGCCTGAAACTCCTCGGATATGAGGGCTACTCGTGCTTGTTTTAAAATTATCCACTGTTGTTACAATCGCCATTGAAATTTAATGGACAATTAAATGGTCAATTATCTTTGAAGATAATTTTAGAATCAAAGTGATATGATAACTTCCCAGTTTGGCCCAGTGTCTGATCATGTGCGAAAAAACACTCCAATCGGTCAAAGCACCTTTTGCCTGACGATAACGCAAACATAGTCAGTTTCATTTTTCTTTAATGTAGAGATTAGGTTTTGTTTAATTAGCTTAACTTAAATTAATTCCTTTCATTTTACATCATTTGATCGTTGGAATTCCTCGGAATAAGACCGAAATAATTGTTGTAATTAGAATGATTCCTGGGCCGGTAGAATATCTAAAGTCCATCCATTACTAACAGGCTAAGTAAAGAGAAAAGTAGGGTCTAAATTTAACTTCTAAAATGTCATGAAATCTCAAGAATTTTGTTACATTGAAATACCCGTTTGAAATCAATGAAAACACTAATTTTGAGAACCACAGACTTCAGCTATATTTTGACATGTTCGGACATTAACTAGCATTAATTTAGATTACTAGTATTTTATCAGTCCAAATATTAGCGTTTTTCAGCCTGTTCCATAGACCACAAATATATTCAATACAATTCAAAATTAAGAACAAAAACAAAAGGAAAATGCCTATCATATTAACTAAATTCTACTAAAAGAATACGCCAAAAAATATTTACATAGTTTACACTTTCCAGCGTGCGAATGTAAAGCCACCACCAGTACGGAAACAAAGGATTACTGAATCAGTACTAGGTAACAGGCAAATAGTTCACACACTATTATTGTTAATAAAGGAATAATACTCTAACTTCATTGTTGAGTTAAATAATTCACATTGTTTTATTTTAGCTTTGGATATTTTTTTCTCAGAAGGAACTAAAAAATAGAATCTGATTAATGTATTTAGTAATTTCCAACTTGACGCCCTGTGACGTCATACTTTGCTTTTCTCGTTCTCGCGTCTGTTGTACCCTTGAGAAACATCGTGCCACAGCTATTACCACTTGCCACTACGATCTCTCGCATTGGAGGTTTTTCGAATTTGCCTTCTTACCATTTGGTTCTACATATCCCCCATGGAAGACAAGTCTGGGGACCGAGACGGCCGGAGAAGCTTATCCAACGCACGAAAACAGTTTAGCGAAACCTGTTCTAGCAAGCATTATTCTGTTGGTATATGGGATTATCGAGCTGCTCCAAGAAGGAATCATATAGGTTTGCACATGTTCTAAGGTTTGCATCACTTCTACCCGATGGGTCTTCGAATAACCTCGAATCGTAGACGTCTACGAAGGATCCCTACAACATGACGCACCAGTTCTGGCAGTGTGACGCTCTACAACGAACATTCGATTGAAACTTTGTCCAGGAACTCTCCATACATGTATAGTTGTATACGGCCATCATTCGTATCCAGACAGAAGCTCTTTTGTCACTAAACACAACATGCTGCCAGTACCGCATTAATCCATGCCTCTCACTCACGACGCTAAAGCAAACGCAGTTGTCGATGTGGAGGTGCTGTGGAGACGGCGTAAGGGACGCCGAGAATGCAGATCTTCTTCTACCAGTCTACACCATATAATTCTGGTAGATAGAGGGATATTCAACAAGGCCGATACTTTCCTTTGGCTGGTGGATGATGATTTGGCAGCTTGGTTTAGAATCGAAATGCATCAAAATGGGGGTAAGCTAATGTAAATTAGAACTGGATTGGAGAAGGTGATAATTTACTACCAACAAGTGGTGGACTATGCCGCCCAGGTAGCCATATGAGTTAGGGCGCTAAGCTAACGACTCGAAGGTTCCTGGTTCGAATCCTGGCTGGGGCATGGATGTGAATTTTAACTAGCATCTCATTCATAATCATGACGGGTCGAAGTCAAAGTTACTAAAATTGTCCCGTATAAAATAAAGTTTACAAGTGGTGAGCTATATTCATATAAAAAGAATAGTTATTCAAACTACTCCAGTGGTTCTTGCTTGGCATCGAAGCCGGGCCTCCACGATACTCATCTATAGGTGAAGCTCTTTTATCATTAGGCCATAGACCTCTCTTATTTCACAGCTTCTGAACTAGCGTCTGGGGACTCTGGTAGGCAGGCAGGCAGGTAGTTTGAAGACACTAGTATATTCCAGAGTCGGCACTGACTGGATTAGAACCAAAGTTCTGGCAATGACACGACTTAGCTCTTTTCTCCGTTTATCTCTTTGACTTTGTCTTTCTCCTACACACTCAGTATGTCTTTTTTCTTTTCATGGTCTGGACAAGGCCTTTTTATTTTGTTCGAAGATGGCTTCCCCGTAGTTGCTTTTATACCTGAATACTGTATATATCATAATACAGACAAATCCTAACGAAATACCGCTTCTTACCCTAAAGATTTATTTGTCTTGGTGTGTGTATGTATGTCTGCATTTAGTGTGTGTGTGAAAGAAAGAAAGAAAGAAAGAGAGAGAGAGAGGAAGTAGTCAAATTTTCATGTACAACTCTTAAATTATTGACCCCATACAGGCGCAAGTACCATAAAATTAAAGACTTGATCTAAAATACCTCACATTCTGCGTGTACTTAAAAAGCCGTTTTACTGTTACAAGCACTCACTTAACATGTATAATTTATTTATAACAATCTATTTACCACCGCAATACAAGCCAGAAAACAATACTCTTCGACGAATCAATAAAAGAATAAAAAAGAAACATAAGCGAACTCTGAAATGCTATGTTAATCTTACAAATATCCCCATAATAATGTAACAAATTTGTATGTTCTTTTGCCGCCTTTTCAGTGCTCGTAAAATTGCTTTGCACTATTAACATTAAACAACAGGTACAGAGGAATGTCTGTTTTTGCTTTTGGGAGGACACGCGTTGCATGCGGAGTATCTATTATGGCTCATTGTACTGTTAAAGTATTACCCTAATGTAAACGTGGTAAGTTACGGATGGTGGTCTCTGAATAATTTAGTTCTTACTCTTAACCTTTTCCGTAGATCTTTAATTTCAAATAGATATTAATTTGACTGCAAATTCAATTGTTAAAAAATATTATGTTCCTTGAACTTTCAACTGCAAATTGTGTTTTAGTAGTTTTAACTACACTCTTTTTGAAAACTCGTGTATACAAAATACTGGCACTGTAATACCATTTACTGGAGTGAAAATACGGAAGCTTTCCTGGACAGAATTGTGGTTAAAACGGTATAGTTTCCTTCTTCAACACCCGACGTTTACCTCTGCCTGGTTGATTCTTCCACTCTTGTCTCACAACTATGGCTGTAAAAAATATCCGGATAGTTATTCATCCCGGTATTATCCGTATAATTTCATTACTCTAATTCAAAGAACGAACACATAGGTATCCGAATAATTGGAAATTGAAAAACGATCAAACGCATATCTGATAAATCGAAAATCAGAAGAAATAACAATATCCGACTAATCAAATAAACAGTATACAAAGAATATTAACAAATGGATGATTGTTCGATTGTCCATTTTCCGGATGATTGTTCCATTATTTGGATAATTGTTCGATTATCCGTTGTTCGAATGACTGAATAAGTATTTGGATAATGAAGTTATTCGAATGACTAGGTTTCGGATATCGAAATAACGAATGATTCGATACATCGAATACTAATTTTTCAAAGTATTGACAATCTTACAAAGCATTTCATGAATTCGTATCTTATCAAATTTTCTGGCAATTTGAACAGTAACACACCTTTTAGTATTAAACTGATCTGAAGCATTCTGTAATTAGCTTTTTTCTTTTAATTCGATTCAAAATTTATTCTTTCCGAAATTTATTAACTTGCCTTTATTAAGCTTTACTATAAAGGGAACCCAGATAGCATTGCAGCTTGCAATAAGGTTGTCAGTCGCTTGCTTTGAGCTTGTCAAACTTGATGTTGTGTTGAACTTATAAACAAGCACGAAACGAACTTGTTAGAACAACATACGTGTCTTGGTTTTTGTAACTAACCTAATTCAAGATTGTTGTAATAAGCAGTTATGCGAGGAAGCTTGACAAACTTGAATTTTGTTTCATTGCACTTGTGCTGTGGTCTTAGTGCGTTGAAGTCCTGTCACGTGTAAGTTGTTCTACTTGTCAAAGTAAGCTTGATTCCTTATAGAGTCAGGTGAAAATTGCTAAGTGGGAATAGAGTACTAAAGACCAAGGATTGTAAGCGAGAATCTGCTAAAGACCCATAATTTGAATCCACATTTTTTTACCCTTTCAGAAGACAGCATAAGCCTGCAGTTAGCTCACTAACTTCGCAAGGCACGAATCTCGGATTCGATTCCATCCACTAAACAGGTCTATTCCGCTTCTAAACATCATTTTAATTATACAAGTTGTTTCAAAAATCATGGTAATATTGCGGTAGTTTGATTATACAAGATGAAAAGTTGAAACTCGCTAAGCCAACATATCTTGTCTTTATTTGTCTACATATGACGTCATTGCTGACCCTCCATTTGTGGGCACATGTAGGTGTATGCAGTGCTATGCGACTTACTTGCTGAAACTCCTTGCTTATTTAGTGCAACTTAAAATATTTAGTCCAAAGACTACAAGAGTTGCTTTTTCTTTACATATCCGCTAAAAAGAAAACGAATGAGATCAAACGCTTCTTTTGACATCACCAGTTCTTGAAAGAAAAGAAGATAAAGAAAAAGAAACTAAGGTCTTCTTCCGTAAATGATTGGTATCAGTAAACCATTTACCATTTCTATGAAAGGACCGAGAACCAAGATAACATTTGTGGCTTTCAGAACCGCTGAAATTGAAAATTAATTGGTCGTTTCTAAAAATTGATGTTCACAATTACGTATTGTCGCATTTTGTTCCGAATAAGCGATAAGGGGCACGCGGCCCATTAATAAGAAAACAGTGAATTCAGAGCCGAGGAGAAGCATCTGATATGATCTCAAATAGTTTCTCAACTTAGTGATCACATCTCAGAATCAACTGAAGAATTCATTTACTTTTCGAAAAGACATAACAAAAATAATGAATGTAAGGAATAACTGTAAAAGAACGGGATAGAAAATAAAAAGACCTAGTTTTTTTTCTTGTGACAAGGTTAAAGAAACCGTTAGATCTTCTCTAAAAAATGGGTCCGAAAGAATTATTTCGTCTTTGTCTATTCACCGACATTTTGAAAGTAATGGTTATGGGTTTACTTAAATTTTGTACTTGCCACAAACATTTGCAAGACATTAAGAGAAAATAGTGTCAAGTTCTATACAGCCTTAACAGTAACGGATTAAAGGGGGGAGGGGCGGGTGCCCCCACAAGAGACACCACGAATTTTTTTAGTAGACTAGGGAATTAGGAGAAAGAGGGATCAAGGTAAGGTATCATTGCATCAATGCCAACCAAGAGGTGATCTATAATCTTCCACTCAGCCCTAGTTAATGGATATTATCCGCATTTCAAAATCATTATCACAGAATTGAAGATATTGAAACACAAGTTAAAAATGTGTAATCATTTTGTGGATTTTTACACTAAACCTGTTTTATTTCTTGGAAGTAAAACTCCTCATATTATCTTGGCTCATCGAATGGTGTAAGATAGTCAACTAACATCTCAAGGTAGTTTGTCTCGTGTGTTTTACTATAGGGCAAAAATCAAATTTCAAAATGAGAATAGTTGATCGCTAAATTAAATTTTGGTCACAAGAGAATCCGAAACTAAAAACTAATCCACATTGGCCCCCTCTATGATACCAACTAAAAATGTGTAACGTTATTGTATTTGAAGTAGAAGAAAAATAGAAGTCTGGATCGGTAAATTATTGTCACTTGCGTGAAGTTTCAGCTGCTATGAAAGGCGAGAAAAAGGAACTAATTGCTGTGACGATAAATAAAATATGTCCTCGAGGAACTAGTAGTTTCGTTTGGAGTCCAGTGTTGAATTCTTGTGGGTACTGGAGACACATTGTATTGGAATCCACTTTGAACTGAAGGTCCCCTCTGCACCATCTTTGGGTCGTAACTTGTTCCGGATAGAGCATCAATCATCAGAAGCAGCAATACTGTAGTTAAAGCAAAAAAATCATTATCTAGGAAGAAACACTATTGTCTAGGAAGAAACATCATTGTCTAGGAAGAAACATCATTGTCTAGGAGGAAACATATTGTTCATTGAGATAATTGGATAATTTTCAATGAGTTTTGAGACTTATTGTAGTCAATTATAGGTATACATGTAGTTTGTGTAATATATAATGTATATAAATCACAGCCATATTCAGTCCACTAGTGGATGAGGCCTCTCCCCGAAGGGAGGAGTTGGTCTACTGCTCCCACGTTGACCAGATGGGTTGGGAGAGGAGAGCCGAAGCTCTCACTGTGATCGCCACTGTCCTTTATTCACAGCAAGTCCCCAATTGTCCATAAATATATATTTATTTAACCAGAAGTGCTCATTAGAAAATCGTTACTGAATTTTATTGCACCACATAATAGGAAAGTTCTTGAGCACACCGCAACCGTGACCATCCAAACTAGATAAATTTGGTTATTTAAGGGTTTTACATAAAACATTGAGTTATAGAATGAAAGTTTTCTAGTACGCATTCATCTTTTACTACGCCTATAAAGTTGACGACTTATCAGATTCTAAACGTAGACGATGACTTATCAGAACTAAAAGCAATAGATTGAGGAGAGAGACAAGGTTCTTCCCTCTAGTCCAGTTCATTTTATGTATATTCAGAGGAGATTGTAAAGAGATTCTTCGAAAGCGAAAGTTTAATTTACGATCGGGAAAAATCAAATGTATGTTAAAACAACTGTAGGAAAACTGTGAGGAACATGGGATGAAAATAAACGTAAATAAAACGAAAGGGATGGCAATTGGAACACATCGAAAAATCGTAAACATCAAGATTGGAAGAGAAAACCTAGTACAGCTTCAGGTAGTATCATAAGTGAAGAAATATAATGTGAAGAAAGAGATTACGGTGGGAATAGCAGTGGTGAAACTGGCGTTCTCTAAGAAGAATCTTTTCTGTGGATCGACGAAAAAATAGTTAAAAAGAGATTAATTAAATGTTTTGTATTGAGAATTGTGTTGTATGGAGTAGCAACGTAAACTCTATGAAAGGACGAAGAAAAAAATTGGAAGCCTTTGAAACATGGGCATGGAGAAAAATGGGAAAATTCAACTGAACACAGAAGATACGTGATAAGGAGGCGCAGAAGAGAAGAGGTGAGAGGCTAAAAGTACTTGAGACAAGAAGAAGAGAAACATAAACAGATTAAGACACATTGTTTACTGAGGAAGCAAGTTGAAGAAATGGTTGAGGGAAGGAGAGGAAAACAGAGAAGACGAATCCAACTCCTTGGTAATATTAAAGAAGATAAATCGTATATCGAGATGAAAAGGAAAGAGCAAGATCAGGATGGATGGAGAGGGCTTAGCTTGCTTTGAAAGACCTGCCGCTTTCGACAAAACACTAATAATAATATTAATGGTTCTCGAACATTCTTGGCGTATCTTAGTGGGATATTCCTTGGTTATCTTGTGCTAAATGTGAAAATGCTTAGAACAGACTTTCTTTTGCCATTAAGTTACTTCATAATTCAGGCATTCTGTGAGAAAGGGAGCTAAGCCACAAAGCAAATAAAGTCGAGAGATTACTATTTACAAGTTAACCAAAAAGGTTTTTCCCGTTTTTGACGTCCCATTAATCATAGGCTTACAGAGAGGAAGAGAAATGACGCACGTGTCTGCCAAGCGATCGGAAGTTAGTCTGACCATCGACCTTCAGTAATACAGGCACGGTGCTCACACACAGCAGTCAAATCTCGTCCAGTGTAAAAGAGAAGTGGAGGTAGCGAAGCAGCTTGTTCGAGTGTGTTTGTTGTATGAATTTAAAGTGGGCCTGTCAGCTGCCGCATCAAGTCACCGCATATGCCAGGCAGTTGGTGAGAATGCTGTGAAGTGGCTCCAGATCTTCCGTTCGGGAGATGTAAGCCTTGCTGATGAACCTCGCAGTGGACGACCACATGTGTTGGATGACGAGGCCCTGAAAGCAGCCATCGAGGAGGACAGTGGTCTAACGTGTGATAAACTTGCAGAAAGGTTCCATGTTTCTGCTGAAACAGTCAGACTGCACCCGCATGGGATAGGGAAGTCATACAGGTTAAGCAAGTAGGTACCCCACATATTGTCGGAAGTCAACAAGGAACAACGAGTGACATTCTGTTTATCCTTGCTCACTCGGCACCTGAACACAACCATATTTGATTGCTTTTTCACTGGTGACGAAAAGCGGGTGTTCTATGACACTCCCAAGCGTACCAGACATTGGTTGTCGACACGTGACCCTGTTCCTCACACTCTGTACCCACGAAAGGTTATACTTTCTGTATGGTGAACTTGTCGCCAAGTGATGCATTACGAGCTCCTTCCACCTGGTCATACCATCACTGCTGACCTCTACTCACAGCAGTTGCAAAGGGTGCACCGTGCATTGCGGCAGAAGGAGCCGGCATTGGTAAATCGCAACGGTGTGCTGTTCCTCCATGACAATTTCAAGCCACATGTGGCAAAGAGGACCCGGGAGACCCTTCAGCAACATGGCTGGGAGACACTGTGCCATGCACCATATTCACCGGACCTTGCGCCAAGAGATTACCACCTGTTTCATTCCCTCGACAACCACCTTCGTGAGAGATCCATCGCCAATGAACGAGATATGCGGAATGCACTCACGGACTTCTTTGCTTCGAAGACCTCCGACTTTTCTCACCAGGGTATTGTGCAGTTGCAGGAACTTTGGCAAAAGGTGTTGGATGCTGATGGAGCCTACTTCGAAATCTAAAGGTATGTACCGTCCACTGTATTGCTCTTTGCTTATCACTGCTTTAGAACGGCAAAAACTTTTTTGGTTAACTTGTACTTTCATTCGCCCGACCTCTGTCTGCAATTTGATTATCCCCATTTGTTATCGGACGGGCCCAGAAGCCTTCACGGTCCATCTGACAAAAAAAGCGATATTCAAATTGCAGACAGAGATCAGGCGAATCAAAGTAAATAGTAATGTCTCGACTTTATTGGTTTTGTGGCTTAGCTCTCTCTTTCAATTAATCCCTCGCATATTTCTAATGAAATTGTGATTTTATAAATAAGAAGATGCTAAAGTTCGAATATATATCATCGTCTATTTCACGAACTGATGTATCTGAATTTTTTTTTTTTTTTTTTTACCACGCCACTTACAAGAAAGTTTTGGCTAAGATGATTATCTTGAAAATTGTTTTTTGTTGCGAATTGAATACCTTAAACTGTATTTCCTTCATTGCGTGAGTAGTACTTCTGTAGAGTGACTGAAGCAAGGAAAAAAAAGGCTCTCCCGAAACGTAACGAAAATCAGTTACGTCACTGAGATGAGAGACGATCGATATATGGTATAAAGTGAACACATCTCTTAACAGGCGAAAGGTTTAAGATGATGAAGCGAACCTGGATTGTACAAGTAATTTGGGCTACCTTTTCACATTTGGAATAGAATTTAAGCCTTATTGGTGTAAATCTTTCGGAAAATCGGCGACTACTAGAGGAAGGTAGTATAGGTACAGTAATTCTCGGTTTCTTTGTTCGAATATTGTGTTCGCTGAAGCATGGTGTGGCTTGAATATTAAACAAATCTAGTCTGGCATAAACGCTAGCAGTGTTGGATTAAGCTATTTGGGAGCCCAGAGATATAGACTCCCGCCCAGGGCTCCCTATCATCTATTAGGGCCTCTGTTCCCTATCACCTGAAGTTAATTTAACTTTGGCGGGCCCCTGGGCTACATATTCTTTAGACCCTCTCCCCTCCTTAATCCGGCTCTGAAACCCAGTATACATAAGAAATACATTGAATAAAAGAAGGACCATTGCATTAAAATGCACATCTTAGAGCATGTTTTGGTCTCTTCGAGGACTTGCCAACATCTTTTATCTTTTTCTTGTATACCCACCACACGCGTGTTTGACGATCTTGTGCTCAGTTTTTATTCCCACACCCCCATTCATTTTTTCTCTACTCCTTAAAACTGCTACTTACCAGGACATGTTAATTGGCATCAGCTCCATGCAAAGGTAGTTATTCCCTTTTTCTTCAGTGTTGCACGCTTTTCATCTCGAATTATCGTTTTACATCTCAAATTATTTCCTTTTTTTGTTATTATTTTGCCTTTCTTGACCTTTGTCTACTTCTTCCACGTACATTCGTGCCCGAAAATTAAAACACAGACGGAAGGGTTTTCTTCTTTTTCTTCTTCTTTTCGCCTTCTTCTTCTTCTTTTGACAAAAAAGTCACCTTAAATTTCATATCGTTCTTTTGTCGGCAGATGGGGTTGCTGTTGTTTTTGTTTTCTACTTCGTAAATCAGCATCCTTGGTGTACACAAACTAAAGAGAATAGCTATAGATGGCAGGACAAGCGGATACCTTCATTTTCCTTTATAGTGGAACCATCTAATTATGCATAATAACTTTAACAAGAGGGTTTTAATGCATACAAAATGGTTCATAGTAAAGTTTGCTCCCTCTGTTTTCTTCTCCCTTTGGTTTACCATTTGAAGTCCTGTTATTTTGTGCCTCTCCCCATTAAATGTATTAATAAAAGGGAGAATCAAGATCATTTATGAACATCATTGCAAAATAATGAGACAGTTATTAATGGCCAGCTCCTGGATGTTTGTTTTTCTGCTCCTTAATTTCGTTTTCATAAAGAATAGAGAGAACTTGTTTACTTTTTGCATTAACAGATTGTTCTTTTCATCTGTTTAGGATTCATTATTTTCTTCGTATCTTTTCTCTTTTGTACAAGGTGTGATTATAAAGTCCGTGAACAGTATAGCAGAGTGTGACAGTTACTAGAAAGCACACTTTTGTTTTAATCTGGAGATCCAAAGTTCAAATTACTGAACAGATCATTTGACAGAAGTTTAGTAGCCCTTCAGTTACACAAATGGCAGAATAGTGTCTTGAGGTACGGACAGTGTCGCTGCAATTATTCTTTCCCGCACTGATAAACTAAGAAGCAGATCTTGAATATCACGTAGCTTTAAAAAAGTTGCAAAGATGTTAATTATTACATTTGATACTTCTATAACTTTAAAATATTCTTAAATCCTTTACGTCTGAATGCATTGAATATACTGCAGTTTCGAATGCAAAACTCTTTCGTTTATCGTAAACATCCTTTAAAGCAGTGGTTTTCAACCACCGGTTCGCGAAACTAACGTACCAATTCTCGGTCAATTAATATATTCAATTATTCAACACTCAGTTTGTAGATTTCGACAGTCAAAAATTGAGATTAAGTTTAACATTTCCTTTCTAAAACAACTAGAGCCTGAAAATGTGCTGTCATCTTTTGAACGTCAAATAAACCTCTAACTTAGTAGCATCTTTCCGGTCCATGAAAGATTTTTTTCTGTAGTTTGCCTGTCCGTGAGTAGAAAAAAGGTTGAAAATCACTGCTTTAATGAATCAACTTTGTGAAGTGGACCATTCCATTGGCCACCACGCTCACCAGATTTCACTCCAGTAGACTTTTGTTTTAGAGAGCGTGTTAAACCAAGATTCCGGGCATAGTTCTAGACAGTATTACTGTAAACCAACTAACTAACTAACTCTATGGCTTATAGTACTCGCAAGTTCATCGCCGCAGTAATAAACGTTCGCCATTGGATTCTATCCTGGGTAATATTAAAACAGTTTTCATCACGAACGCCTACTTCTCGAAGATCTCTTCTAATATTGTCCTCCCAACGACGTCTCGATCTTCCCAATGACGTCTTTCCATCCGGCCTTCCAACCAGGATAGAATATAATCTTCGTTTTTCCCCATTTGAGCTACATGGCCTGCCCACCTTAGTCGTCGCGATTTCATTATTTTTACATGTGCTGAATCGTACAGTCCGTGGAGTTCTTCATTATGCAGTCTCCTCCACCCACCAGTCATCTCGTCACGTTTTGGCCCGTATATCTTTCTCAAAACCTTATTTTCAAATACACGTAATTTATGTTCATCTGCTAGGGTCGTACTCCAACTTTCGCAACCGTAAAGTATTAACGGCAGAATAACAGTTCTGTATATTTTCATTTTCAATTTCCTTGATATTAATCGCGATGTTAGAAGTTTTTGGACTGAATAGAAACATGCGTTGCCCGATAATAAGCGACTTTTTATTTCTTCCGTAACTTCATTTTTGCTTGTTATGTATGCTCCCAAGTATTTAAATTTGTTTACTTTCTCTATGACCTCATCCCTAATTCTTATGTTTTTATTTCCTTCAATTCCCTGTGTTTCGGCTTGTTTTCATGTATTTTGTTTTATCTATGTTTACCTGTAGACCTATTTCATATCCCACAGGATATTCTAGGGATGTTACACCAGGATATTCCTAGAACCTGTGCGGTATGGGATTATCCCATATGGATAAGGATGCTAGTGGATAATTGATCGAACAATATCCGATTAACCGTCATAGCACTAACCCATCCCGCCCTTTCAATTGCTACCATTAGTTCATTTCGGAGAACTCCACTTCTCATAACACAGGGCCAACAACAGGAAACTGCTGTTTTAGATGTTTTCTTTCGTGGTCTTTTTTCCCACGGCTTCTGGCTCCCTTCCCATCTTCCTCCAGGTGACCTTGCGCCTCTTTCCTTCTGGTTAGAAGAAAGAGAAAAAGAGAGAGGATGTCTGATGAAGGAGAGGAAGAAAAGAAGAAAAGAAGAAGAAGGCTCACTCGTTGATGAGGCAATAAGAACAAGTGGAAAAAAGGCAGGAAGTTGTCTTCTTTGACTCCCACAATAGTCATTTTGTAGGTTGGGCATCGCACAAGAGGTTGGAGAAAGGGAGACACGTTGATTGAACTGAGTAGTGTTGTACACTAACTGGTATACAGTATACACATCGTACACACATATATACACACACATGCTTCCTTTCTCTTCAGCAATGGAAGGGTTAGATTGCATTGAAATCGAAAGCAAGTTCTAGAAACATAACCACAATTTATTACTATTATTATTATTATTGGAGTCGCCGTAGCTCAGGCGGTAGCGCATCTGACTACGAATCGGTAGGCCCGGTTTGAAGTCCCGGCCAGAATGCTGGAGACTTTTCTTCGCCACTCCTATATCTGGCGCTGCCTCCTATCAAACTGAGCATCAGGGTGTCCTTGGTACTGCTAGCACCTTGGAAGGTAAAGGTAGCCGAGCGAGGGACTGACCATCCCACCTAATTTCATACCGTAGGTCGAGAATATCTATGTAGAAAAGCTACCTCCACATGCCCCATGCACAGCACGCAGGGGATATGTTTACATTATTATTATTATTATTATTATTATTATTATTATTATCCACATGGTTATCGCTTTCGCCTTCTATGTGAATAATCACTGTCTAGATTCCTGGTATGGACTATCAGTTTTAGTTTGGGACCTTGCATCGTTATTCCGAATGGGGAATTAACTTTAAGAACTAAAGGACTCTGATCTCGAAAGACTGATAAAAGTCGTTGTGTTGTGATAAAACATGAATACCTGCTAGAGATCGTTGTGTTGGCCACGTTGTATCCTCCTTTCTTCTTCAGCAAAAGCAACCTGTCCGACAAAAGCTCAATTTGGAGTATAGTATATACATTTCTGTACTGTTTTATTATAAATATTATTATTATACCAATATTGGTAGTAGTAGTAGTACTATAAAAGTGGATTATAATGCAGTTCGTAAAGTAAAAAATAGCGCCACCTCAGTCCCATATGCGACGAATGGCGCTATGCAAGTGCATGTCCTCAGATGAATTGACCGAATACCCAAAAGTCATCATTCAAAAGTAGGACGGGTGATTAAAACAGAACCAGCATAAAAATAGTCCCTCCACCATCGTGATTGCAAAAAGAAGCCATGACTCAGAGTAGATCGTAAACTTAGCTTGACAGTTTTGAAAAAAACCGAGGACTATGTTCCCGCGATTACGATCTGTAATTCGAGATGACATTGGCATTGAACTCAGGCATACCACTGCACTGTTTCAATTACGAAAAAAGAGGGAATTACCAGGTAGCAAGCAAAAAACCGCGAAAAAGAATTAGCAATGGCTTACAGGGCAGTAAAGATGTGAATTTGTGAACCAATATCACCAATTGAACTCAAGATAGCTAGAAACATGTCATTTTCTCGGATGAAAGAATTAAAATATTGGAATTGACTCAGGTGTAAGTAAAATGGTAAATAAATGACGCAGAAATCGTGTGAGGATGTAATGATACCACTAAATGTGTCAATAGGATGCAGATTTGTAAAGAGTCGGATGATTCCTGACAATATTTGCAAATTCTAGAACGCAAAGTTTTACCAACATCCCGAAATTACTTTTCTTGAAAAAATTGTGGGTCACTTTATCTTCAAGGATGATAACTGAAAATGTCATAGGGCAAAAGTCGTTAATGGCTGGTTCAGTACGACGGGTTTTCCGAGACGTTGATAACCCTTTAAACTCACTAGATATGAATTCCGTTGAAAATTTGTGTGTAGAAGACTGCAGAAGAAATTTTCATGTAGACAGGAACTCGCTGAACCACTCCCCCGGATTTGTTTACATTAAATCATGGGAGAACTTTGCCTTAACATTGTCACAATCATGTATGGGACGATTGGTTGCTCTAACAAAAGCCAAAATAGTGCCTACAAAACATTATTGAGCTGTTTCGTATCTACTGATGTTAAACTATTGTGTACCGTATTTGTGATTTAATTACGATACTGTTTAGTTCATTGTTAAAAGTTTATACACTATCCTCTACTACTGCTGTACTACAAAAATCCATACGCACGTCTGCTTCCATGAATATAAATTCACCATACAAAGTTCAATTATCTACAATTGTGGTCTGTCATACGTAGGATGGATTGCTCCTTACAATTCTACTTTGTAATGAAATCTCTCATTCATGTGCGTATTCAGTTTGGCTTTGGTTGTTTGTTTTTTAATCTTAAATGAATACGTAATGAATCTAAATGCTTTCTCTAACTAAGTGAGCCTAGCTGTACTTCATTTTACAATGTTTGATACACTCATTTCCCATTACTACAAGCGGTTACTAAAAGTAACCTAATTTTTGTCCTCTGGTTTCTCTCTTACAAGGAACACTCGCCAGGTGTCAGAGCCCGATTTCGATGAAAATTCGTATGTAGGTATAGTGCCTACCTTTACAGCCAAAATTATAGCTTCTCTAGTCAACAAAGAACGACAGGAGAACCCGAGAGACATGGAACAGAGAGAGCAAGCAAATCGAATACAGAGTAAGGAAAACGCAGGTTCTTTTATAAACTGTTTCATATATCGAAAGCAAATGGCTATTAATGGATACTCTACAAGAGACAATACATGCTGGAAGGTACGACGACAATGACCGCCATCTTGAAACCAACCATCTTGATCAACCAACCAACCATGCTTTAAAAATTTTAAATAGTAAGTGGGTCATGTGATATATCAGTCTGTGCTGGAATGTTCCAAGAAATCCAATGACGAAGTCAATTTTGCCATAACTCTAATCCTGTACGACAAAATGCCACTTGAAATATTGACTATGAGAATGTGTGAGTCGAATGATGAAAAAACATGTTTTGTTGAAATAGTTGAAGGAACTAAACCCAAACGGCTATAAAAATAGGTACCGATATGTTAGAAAATAGGTTCCTCATGGCTACAACATGAAATGCACTATAAAGATTTAATTAAACACACTAAAGGAAGATGAAGTCCCAATTTCAAGAAGGTGTAATGCTAGGTAAAAGTGACCTTCTCCTGTCAATTTCACGCGTTATTTTGTCTACAGGATCAGAGATATGCGAAAATTGACTTCGTCATTGGATTTCTTGGAACATTCCAGCACAGATTGATATATCACATGACCCACTTACAATTTAATTTTTTTAAGCATAATCAAGATGGCTGGTTTTAAGATGGCGGTCATTGTCGTCGTACCTTCCAGCATGTATTGTCTCATGTAGAGTATTTATTAATAGCCATTTGCTTTCAATATATGTAACAGCTTATAAAAGAAAAAGCGTTTTTCGTACACTGTATTCGATTTGCTTGCTCTCTACTTTCCAACTTTCTCGGGTTCCCTTGTAGTTATTTGTTGACGGCAGCACCTATAATTTTGGCTGTTTATCTAGGTACTGTACCTACATACGAATTTTCATTAAAATCGAACTTTGACACCTAGCGAGTGTTCCTTGTTAGTCCGCTCCTTCAAAATAATCTTCTAGGTTGCCTTTCTTCTAGAGCGTTGAAATCACCAATTAGTAAGATACTTGCAGCCCTTTTTATCTTCTTCGAGTCTTTTCTTTCATACATTCATAGTTTAGCTTTATCTGTTCTTCTCTTTCGATAAAGACTTTTATGGTATCCAGATCCAACGATCTTCCGTTTAATCTGTGAGTATCATCTTTCAGTCACTGATGTATTTCTCTTAAAAGATATTCTTGACTTGCAAGCTGGGCAACTGCTTCATTCTTTTGGCTTTTTTTTTCTGTTTGAATGTTCTATGCTCTCCTGTTCGAATTTCACCTGTTTCTTACTAACTTAAGATAATTAGGAAATACTTACCCTAATAACAGGTTTTCTTGAATCAAGGTTGTTCTTGAGTCTCGTGATTTTGGCTTGCTAAACTTAACATGATTTGTAAAGTATATTTCAAATTTAATGGCTTGATTTTAGCTTGCTAAAATAATCTTGACCTAACAACTGCAATTCAAGCTTGATTTTGACTTGCCTAAACATCGTGATATTGAATTGAACATATCAAGGTTGAATCATGCTTGTTTCAAGTATCTTCACAACATTATCACTGCTAAGTACGCTACCACAGAATAGCCACTTGTGATCACAACGAACGCAGAAGTGCACGTTGAAAAAGAATACTTTTGTTTAGGATGTTGACTTGTTTAATATACAACTCGAATTATGGTAAATGGTAACACTCCATTCTGAATTATGTTAGGCGTTATATTTAAATGTGGCCACCCACACTTGTAGAAACTACAGGAGGAAACTAAAGTGAAAAATTTAACATTTCTTAATTCACGTTTGATTCAATCTTGCAGCTTATAGACAAGTGTAATGGAAGGAAAATTGAACCATTAATCAAGAGCAAGCTTGCTTACAAAAAATCAAGCCTTCATACATATGATTAATACAACCTTCCGTGATCAAGCTTGTCCTTGATTAATGCTGGAATTTTCCTTGTATTACACTCGATCTTTCAAGCTTACATCAACTTATATGCTTCAATCAAAATTATAGTTTTGATAAAGCAAGTTTGAATCAAGCTATGATCCTTCATATCGTAGTATGGTTGATTCAAGCCTGTTTCAATCTTCTTTTTTTTCTATGTGAGTCTGGAGTCAATTTTAATCCGACAAGTCTTGGTAATGGTATCGCATTGCAAAATTCGATATTATCACGAAATTTGTAAATGTCACGATATTACCAACCTTTAACTTTCTTCATAATCTCCTACCTCGTCTTTCCTTTCGGGTTTTCCAACTTCTGCACTTGCCACAGTTGATCCAGTTCTTCAACATATCGATCTGTAATATTGTCCTCTTCTTTTGTTATAGTTGATCATATGTCTTTTCCTGTACAATAGTCAAGGCATCTCCTTCCAGAGATCTATTCGGAAAAAAAATCGCTGGATATACAAAAGTAGGGTCAAGTAGGAAAACTGTAGAAAGTTGCTAAGGAAAGCAGTGCTAAAGGGAATAAGGATGGAGAAGCACAACATTGTTTTCGTAAACGTTAAATGTATGGATGAAAAAAGATGGAAAAGGAGCTGATAGCTAAGTTCTAGGCTTTTCGCTAATTTTAAACATCAACAACAAACGCTGAAAAAACGCTCTGACAATTCCGGTACTACTAGGATTATGAAGGCACTTGAGGTGTCGTTCTAAAGGTCTCGACGAAGTGAGCACAAAGCCTCACGGATCATCTATATTCGTCCATCCATCCGTCGGCAAGTTTTAACTCAGAAACTATAAGACTATGAAGATGGTTCAGGTATAGTTGGAAAGGTCTCGGATAGACCATTTCAAAGCCAAATATATAATCTATGCTCGTTCGTCAATCGTCAGTCCTTCCGTCGACAATTTTCAACTCATGAACTACTAAACCAGAGAACTACTAGGGTTAGGAAGGTGACTGAGGTGTCGTTCGAAAGGTCTCGACGAAACTTTTCCAACGACATATAGATTATCCAAATCAGATGATCACTGCTGACTTCTGGTGTAGTACAAGTGCACAGTCCCTCGACTAGTTTCACCTTACTTGTTTACATATTAAGATAACCAAGCATCATGTTTCAACAACTTGTGGGACCACATACTAGCACTACAAGCACCACAGTATTTCGTTCAGAAATCAGAAGTAAGGTAAAGTAAGATAATATCATTTGGCAGTGTAGGTAATTTGGCAGCATTGTTGCTACGAATTCAAGTGTTGTAAGGTTCCACATTTAACACAGCAGATAAAGCAATCGTATATTCGCTTCATGCTATGTTCCTCGTTGAGATCTACCGCGCCGAGATCAGTGCACTATGAAATAATATATTAGTTTTCTAGAAAATACTGCCAAATTACCTTACCTTACCCTATTTACAGAGCTACGCTGGAAAGGAAAACAGAACAGACTAAGAACAGGAAGGACTTCATGATAAACAAAACTTTGGTATTGGAACAGTTTTAATTCAAGGCCACAGACACTGATAGTTACAGTAATTTAACTATGTAGTCTGGTGCCCTTGTAACCAACAACTTTCAATCCCCGTTCCCGAAAAGAAAAAAAAATGAATCCTCACATTCTTGTCTTGATACTTCGTCTTCCGTGATTGGGCAAATTGAAGCGGATTGCAGGGTGCCACAGAAAACATGTACCGTGCAATGCTTCCGACAGAAACGTGCAAGACACAGTGAGAAAAAGAACAACACTCCAAGAGATCTTCTTAAGTAGGGATCTGTTCCAACAAGTCATGCATGCATACGTTAACACGCACTTATTAGAAGGCAACACATCGATGATTCAGCCTTCTAACTCCTACACATCCTTTAGTGTTCAGGGTCCTCGCTTGCTTGCTTCTGGATCTCTTTGACAAGTGTTGCATGTAAGGTTTTTTTTTTAAATTGTTACGGGGAAGGGGGAATTCTTTTCAAAATGTTGGTCCAACAATTATAAGTGACAGACGAATTATAAACTGATGATTTCTTTCCCTTCCCTTTATCCTCTCCTGCTTTTTTTCTCTCTCTCTCCCTCCTTTCTTGAGAGTAATTCGATACCTGATACTGCACGAAAATCTGGAAAAGACCTTGACTACAATGTATCCATCTTTTGCTGTAACAATGTAAATGGATCTTGTCATGATGTTTACTGATCATGACACAAATGTGTTATCGAAAGCTTTTCATGAGAATAATCGTTGGTATAATTAAATAATTCTTATTAATTCCTAACTATTGACCTTCGAGCTTGGAAATGCCATACCTAAAGGACGTATCCGATGCTCTTCAAAGTTAATAAACATAAACAAATATGATATCATAATAAAATAAAAGACGGAAGCAAATGTAAGTAAGTACAGGGGTCCCAAAATAGTGCATGATCAGTACGTTGAGGAACTTCGTATCACTAACAGAGCTGAAACGGGTCACCGCATCAATCGGGTCATTCGGGTCCATCCGGCCTGGTCCATTTAGACCTGGTAATCCGGTGGTCAAAACAGAGTTTTAAATTATTCTCTTCCGTTTGAACAGTATTTATTTCAGGGGTTAACAGAACCGAAGATGCTACCCCCAAAGCACGAAAAATACGACGCCAAAATTCCCAGTTAATTACGTTTCCCAGACCGGGTCACCGGATCAGGTTTCGGACTGGATCGTCGGATCACCTATGTTCGGGTCACCAAAAGTGACCCGGTTTCAGCTCTGATCACTAAAGGCCTCCATAGATGGTCAAATAAACCTTGAATCAAATTTCTGAACAAGTCATTTGACCAGCTTGTACATTGTACACCATCCAACAATTTCAATCAAACATCTTGTTCAATCTTTCTTGAATGAACCGCTCGTACATGATCCGGAATCTCCGTACATGATCCAAGTTTCTCTTATGCGTTATTTAAAATAAACTTTCTGCGAATGAATGCTATTTTCCAAAATCCCTGAGGTTGTACAGATAATTATTTTTATGAATCTTGGTAGCTGCTTAAACTGTGAATCAGGTGACTGATATGTCGTTTACTGTGACTGTAAATTACCATAAATACCTAGGAGACATTACAAGTCGGCATGCAATTGGTTTGTGCTATGCCACTAACAACAAATGAATGACATTTAAATAGAAACAAAATTATGGTGGATGAAAATTTTGGATAAATTAAATTTGCATCGAAGTTTAGCTCTCCAAGATGCATTTTTAGGATTAATGATTCTTCCAGTTATAGGTTTCTCTTTAATTTATTATTATAATTGTTTGATTTAACATTATAGAAACAAAAAGTCTCTCTTTATCGGCAAAAGTCATGTTTTCAATCCAAAGACTTTGATTGGTGGACAGAGCTCCTCAAATCAAGGAAAATTAGACAGGTTCAATGTAGGGTTTGTTTGTCGAAAATTCTTAGATTCAAGAATTTGTAGCATAACCTCTGACGTAGTTTACTTCAATTTTGCTCGAATAACGACTTATTCAAGACTTATTTGAGCGCTACCTCCACATCTCGCATAGCAAACAGGAGATATCTTTACCATTACGGAAGGCTTAAGACATTTGCTATTGTTACTTGGAACAGTGTGTTTACGCCACAAGGCACTCTTTTGTGACATCCTTGGTTTCTCTACAACAAAAGCGTTACCAATTGTTATTAGGACACATTTGTCCCTGTTCAGCACCATCGGATAATCCTCATGGCTGGGAAACTTTCATGGCCCGGTGGTAGTGTAGTAATTATCAATTTTCTCAAAATGTAAATGAGATCCATTGTTGTCATCAAGATCTTTGAAATATGTAACCCTTCCTTTGCGTAGTAATTGTCAAAAATTCCCAGGAGCCAATAAGATCCTCTAGAACCATATCTTCAGTAATCAGAATACATCTCTTTCAGTTTATATGCCTTCTTGTACTGGATTTTGGTACAATTTAATGCTGTCGAAGATGAAAGACAGTTAAAAACTTCAGAAAAAAGACATGGAAGAGAATGAAAAAAAAAAGGTGGACACAGAAGATTCATAATAAGTAAAGATTGAAGGTAGTAGGAGAAAGACGAATAACATTTGGAACAATCAAGAAGACAGAATGAAAGTGGTTAGGACATTAGAGATGATATACTGAAAAATTAAATTGAAAGAATGGTGAAAGGGAGTAAAACAAGAAAACGGGTACAAGTCGTTGACAATATTAAGAAAGAAAAGTTGTACGGTAGGGCAAAATGAAAAAAAAAGGAGGATCGGGACAATTGGAGAGGATTAAACATGCCTTTAAGGACTTGTCTCTTTCTGCAATTGTTAATGACAATTATGATGTGGTAGTATTTTATTTGCTTCTAAATGTTTAGCTAGACTATGTACGCATGCGTGTTACTAGGGTCAGGATTTTTATGCAATTTAAAACAATTAAATATTCAAAATAAAGTCAAAATATGTAAAAATGAACAGATGAACCCAACTGGCTATATTTGCAGGAAATTGCAATAGATAGATAGGCGAGGAATAATATGTGAAATATTTATGTGTGCCTAAAAATAATTTATAAAATAAGAAAAATATATTTCGGCTTCACAAGAAGAGATAAGAGCACAATATAGGTATTTAAGTACACAAAAATGTTTCATAGTTAGACACTAATTCAATCTATAGAACGACCGTAGCTCAGTGGTAGAGAGTTGGCTTTGCTTTCAGGAGATGCTGGATTCGATTTCAGTGGTGGACCATTCTGACAGGGTTTCCTAGAGTTTTTCCTCAGTTACACCAGGCAAATGCTGTGATGGAACCTTCAACTTAACCTCTGACTGATTTCTTCCTGTATCCTATCCCGGCCTGAGCCATAGATACCTAAAGACTACAAAGAAATTCAAATTCAACCTAATTCAATCTGAAATTAATTATGCCAGACTATTTAGTAAATCTTGCCTTTGATTATTGGAGCTACTTTATGTAGAAGTTACCAGACAACAGTCACTTCCCAATTCACACCCACATGATCAAAGAACAAAAAAATATTACTTTCTCTGAAAATATAGCTAGGGTTAGAAACACTGCCATTTCAACTTTTTTTTGTTTTTCATTTTGTTTAGTAATGGAGTGTTTTTCGCTGTGTGAATCTGTCAGTCCTACTTTATCATGCTGAAACTTCCCCCCACGTATATCCTTTTTTCTTTCTTTGCGTGCTCTATCCGCATCCCGAAAAACGCATGGAATTTGGATTTCCAGTTGGATTCGATTGGTAAACTAAAAAAAAAAAAAAAAATCTGTGTAAGTAGGTGTGCATGTCTGATCTAAAATAGCTACTTTCGACAACCTGAAATTTAGGAGCCAAAGGGATGAAATCAAGGTTGACCTTTGTATCCTCAAATACCAATCCAGACCTTTTCCTTCAATTACAAAAGACTCGATCCTACTGCCCTCTATCCTATTAATTCTGATTTTCTTAAACTGAAATTAACATTAACAAATTCTTTTTCTGAAAGGAAAAGTTGGAAATTATCGAAGTATTCTGTACTTGCGTTGAATATTATGTAGAGATCAGATAACTTAATAGCTATTGTTACCATATTATTATTATTATTATTAACATATCTAGTGAACTGAAGGCCTCTGGGTGAGGTGCACTGATAGAGGTTTTCCAGTGCCCTCCATCAGGTATAGGCAGCATAGAACCTACAGCTTAAAGTTGGCTTCGGTTACTTGTAAAAAAAACTTAAGAAAACTTTGATTTATATGGGCCAGTCTAGTAACTATTAACTTCGGCCCGTCACGTTCTAGTTAAAAGACACCCATGCTCCTGCCGAGACTCGAATGTGGGACCTTCGAGTCGTTGGCCTAACGCCTTAGACCGTTCGGTTACTTGTGTTGCTGCTGCGTAACAAACCCAGGACCCCTTGATTCCAAAACAGCAAAGATTATCACCAGGGACATTATTATTATTATATGATGATGAATGATGATCATGGGTGTTCTGTCCTGACCCGCAGGTCACCGTGGAAGTTGAACTAATGGTGGTTTGCCATTGCCTTCCATCGGATGGATTAGGCGTTCTAAGGACGGGATCTACAGTTTAATGTGGGTTCCACTTGTGTCCCCACCGAGAATTCAAGCCATGGCACCTTGATTACGAGGCAGCGAGCGTTACCACTCACCCACAGAGGACAGTTATTATTATATATATATATCGGGGAAGAACACTTTCTTTTTTACGCAAAGTTGCATTATAAACAGTTTCCAGGCACATTCACGATATTCAATGGGTATTTCGTCGTTGTCTGAATTGCACTAGTAAATTGTATGTTGCTAAATATCTAAGGTCACAATTTGTATGCACGTACAAATTTAGAATAGTCATTTGAAATCCGTGGAAAATCCTTTTCTTACAAGTCTCACGCAAAACGTATCCATATGATGGATATTTGTATCAGCTTATTTGCATATTTATGAGGTTTTGCGGGACCTTTTGCACATGTAAGTATCTCTGTTTGTCCATGATTCAACAATCTTCGCCGTTTATTAACTCAATGCAATTGAAGGAATTGTTGAAAAACACAGGAACCAGTCGTCAGTGCCATAAAGAAGAAACTAAATTGTTTTTGTTAAAAACAAGGTTGATTGATTTTAATCAATGTTATGAGCTCCTGCGTAACCTGGTCGGTAGCGCGCTCGACTTCAGTGCGAGCGGTCC
>JAGDQP010023814.1:0-28694 GCA_022664845.1 Lepisma saccharinum | reverse complement strand
TCTTCTTGCCGAAGCGATTTGGCCTTGGTGTTGAAGGACCGGCTTCGACAGGTAAAATCCACGATTTTTTCCGCTTCAGGTTTTCAAAATAAATCAATTTTTCGTCACCCGTCACAATTGGATACAAAAAGGATTTTCTACCGTGGCGTTGAAGCAGCATTTCACAAGTGGCTTTGCGATTTTCCATTTGGCGTTCATTCAAATCGTGTGGGACCCATTTACCCAGTTTATTGATCTTCCCCATTGCTCGTAAACGTCTGCTGATTGTTTCTTGTGACACATTTAATGCTTTTGCCAATTGCTGTTGAGTTTGATTTGGGTCATTTTCCAATAACACCTGCAATTGCTCGTTTTCGCACTTTTGTGGTCTACCAGAGCGCGCACTGTCTTTCACATTGAAATCACCACTTTTAAACCATGTCTCACATGTTTGTCGAAACCGTGTCTCACATGTTCTAATCGATGGAGCGTGTTCACCATATGTTTCTACCATCACACGATGACTTTCAACAGCCTTTTTCTTTTGATTAAATAAGAAAATCAATGCGTACCGCAAATATTCTTTTTCAGGCACAACTTCGACATGATCACTGAACGATAAAACAAAGACGCTAGTGTTTGGCGGACTCAATTTGTGTGTGTTTGTAGTTTAATGTCAGACGAAAAAAATGACGTATGTGTCAAATGAATACGCTGCGTACTTTTCGCTGGCGCCATCTCTTAGGCCAACCTCAAACTACTTATGCATACACCTGGTATTATAATATTTTTGGTACAATTTTTAATAATGAATGTGGCTAACGAAGAACATTGCAAAATAGAAGGATATCAATAGTTGTAGTGTAGGTGAATGTATTAATAAAAAGGAATAAGTAATTGAACGTTTTACGTGAGTTGTAGTCATTGAAAAAACTGTTAAAAAATGAATCATTCACTTAGAATATCTTTTTACTGTTAACAAGTGTCTTTATTTTGCTCTTTCTTCTTCATCGCTCATGTTTCTGATTCTTACAAGACCACACAAAACACTTACCAAAAGTTTTTCTGAGATCTCCTGGAATTTCTCCTGCTGCAATCTGTCTCCGCATTACAGCGGGAAAGATTCCAAGAAATCTGAGATAATGGCTTGTTAAATGTTTTGTGTGGAGTTTGCTCTTACACGGCTCAGAGACATAAACGTTAAAGTAAAGAGAAGAAACGTTCCTGGAAATATTTTAAATATATCGGAGGAAGAAAGACTGAAGAAAATGAAATGGACAGACAGGGCACATAATGGGGAAGTATTGATCAAAATAGGAAAGAAGAGAAGCCAAAAGAATTGTCCCAGGGTGTGAAATAAAGGCGGGAGTACCTCAGTTCATTTCAACTTGCCACCTTTAAATGTTTGCGCTTTCTATTTAGGAAAGAATACCAGGTGTTACTGGAGACTAAGTAAGTGATCTAAGGAACATAATTTTTACTTTATTTCTAAATCATATATGATAAGTTTATTTTAGGATGGTGATAGACCCATAATGTAGATGCATTTTTACATCACAGTACACTGGTATGTGTTTCTTATCTTACAGTGTGATGTTAAGGGCTGCGGTAGCATGCTAGTCACAAAGATTTTGTTTTAAATATAAAAAATTAAGGAACCACATACCAACCTTCATAAGCTCCATACATTCAATATATTTTCATGTGTGATAGTATACAAAAAATCAACGTTGACATTTAATCTCTTCCGTGCTAAAAAAAACACCCTTAAGTCAGGAATTTATTTTGTTTGGACAACCTCATTTGGATACCATTTCGACCAGTTCAATTACATTTTAGATTTCTCACGCAGAAAACTTAAATTTTCAAGCAGACTTTAAAGAAAGAAATGTTTTATTTTGTTTATATGTCTTATGATAAACCAGTTCGGAGATATTATATTTTTCGTAAACGCCTGGAAACACAAATTTTGGTATGCAGCAAGACATAAATAGCCGCCATATTAATTGATGGGTACAGAAATAAAAAATACTCAATTTGGCACATTCTTATGTAAAGTGTATAAGTGTTAAAACATTTTTTTTAAAACAGGCCAAGCAACGAAGCTGGACGGTTTCAGATGGACTAACCCGTAGTTTTGTATAAGATCGCGAAGACTTATGTGTCTTATCCATAGTTTGCAACATTGTGGTGTGTGTTTTAAGTATATTTTATCGTCACTAGAAGATATCAAATGTCCAATAACGCCACGTAGTGCCATTTGACAAAAAATTAAACGTTATACCCCGTTGGTAACACTGACAACCTAGTGACATAGTGTTTTCATTACTGATTTATGTGTCCACCATGTTGCTAGAAAGAGATTTCGGTAAACGGAATTTTTATTCAATAAGTCGTTTCTGACTTATTGAGAATTATTTATTTCTTCCCATTGCTAGGCTTCGACTTTGGGCTCATAGTTGGAAACCCTATATCTCCAAAACGAAGCGGAATTTCAACCACGTTTACAGGAACTTTTTTTTACTTGTTTCGATGTCAGAAATCATATCCCGAAAGTAGCGTTGTTCTGAATCACCGTGGATACTTCTGTAAATTTCTAGGTTTCGCTCTTCACTTAGCTTCGCTTCTCCTTGTCCATTGGACCTTAAATTTTGGAATTCTCCATATCTCACTATGCTGTATCAGATCCATTTTGTTTGATTCGGATTTCAGCGACAACATATCGTGACCCTCCCTTGTCAGCTCACTTACATTCGTTTGTTGCTGTATATGTTGTCTAATTTGTCTGCACTCACTTATTTAATATAAAATATATCTAACAAAACATGTACACTAAAAACGTTTATATCAGGCGGGGAGCATGGTGATTCAGAGCTCCTTCGAAGTTCTGATATGTTTATACCACATTGACTTAACTGGTACTAGGACAATATATCCGTATCATGAAATTGTGCGTTCGATGGTAACTAATTTGTCTAATATAACTAAACTGAAGTTGAGATATGATGAAAGTGATTTTATCTACGAAAACTGTTGAGGGTTATGTTATTTACATAGACAGGGTGGCCAAGGCGAGGCGTTATTCTCAGGTGTGAGATCGGAAGATTTCGGCCACGGAACCACGTCGAGCAAACCAGCACTCAATTCATCCATCTGATCAACAGATTTCCCATTTATGTGTATCTTAGTACCCAAATATGAAACCCTGCCACATTTGGGGTCACCAAATTGAATTCTGCCATGTTGGATGGAGTTGTTTTACACGCTTTTTTATTAACTTATTTTGTAATCATGTTTCATCTCTGGCACAAATCTTGTAATTGATTTTTAACTCACTTTTCATCATCCTATTTCTTTAAAATTTTGTAAACTTGCTTGCTTCCGATGACAATACAATATTCAATCATTAGATATACGACAGAATAACATAGTTAACTGTAATTAATTAAAAATATTTAACATAGATTTCTTTATCCTAAAATAAATCCTGCAACGATGTTGGGTTTTGACTGGTTGCAGAATACTTTAGAATTTGAGTGTGCGAAGCTCTTAATATAAAAAAATAATTAAAACAAGATTTCTTTAAAAGCATGCTTTTTAAGCAAAATGAACTAGAAAGTAAAAAAATAATAAATTTATGAATCGGAAAATAAAAGCGTGGATGTATCGGAGTGATCCCATGGAATGGCCTCCGAGATCACCCAATACCACACCCGGGAATAACCTTAGATTTCTTTCTGGGGTTAGCTGAAGCAAAATTCGTGATGTAAAATATCCGAAAGCCTGGATCATCAAGTGCTGTGACAACATCCCACCGGATGTGCTTCTGCTGGTGTCTCATGTCTGGATTGGACGCCAGGAGTTCTCTATTCAAAAAATAATTGACAGTACATTAAACACAGTACGCGGCTAGCTTAAAGCGAAGATAACTCGAACATTGTGACAGGTAGGAGGACATCTGCTCAATGGAATAACTTTCTGGGAGCTTTCTCGTCTTTCTTCAGAAAAAGATCTTCATTCAATGTGGCGGATTTCAATATGGCGACCACGTCCGTCATGTAAATGACGATGTAGCCCTCCACATTCTTTTCTCATTTGTATACTAAATACAAGGCTGTACTTGGAGTTACCCTGTATTTTTCTAGAAGTAGATGATAATACATTATTTAATTAATGTAGTGCAGCCACGTAACAACCTCTCGTGCTTATAACAAAACAATAGTAAAGTAATTGAAATTATAATTTGACTGTTTTAAACATGGTCCAAAATATGAGCCAATGACCCAATGTTCCCTATGGGGAACGCCCAGTATCTAGAGCACAAACATTCAGAAAGATTGTAAACGTTTTTATTGTGTTTAACACCTAATTTCCATAAACAAAATACATTCTTTATCATAAAATTAACATTTGTTCCGCTATGGCTAACCAACCCCATACTAGTATGAGTTAACTATGAATGGTCAAATTCTATCCAGCCAGCAACTTTTAGAAGAAAATATGAAAGAGCCCATATTATGATAGAGCAACTGGCAGAAAAGGCAAAGTACACACTGACCAACAAGTACACAAAATGGAATCTAAAAGTTCACAGTTTCTATCAAAAAAGAGATATCAGATAAATGATCATGTTGGCAGACGAACTACAGCAGTTAAACCATAACCAGAAAGGAAAGGAGACAAACTTAAACAATAACAAGCTTGAAGAAGAAAGCGAATCACATCACACAAAAAAATAAAGGTTGTTGAGGTGATGGCAGAACACCCAAAATAAGCAGGTACTAAAGTTGAAGAGGATTGGAATTGGCCAGAGGTAGATTTAAACCCAAGACTGTTAGGGAGAAACGACCTGTAAGAAAGACGAACGTTGCTAAACATAAAAAAGCACGATGAGTCTGGTAATTACAAGAAAAGGAATAACGAAGACAATAGATTAATATATACCAATGAATGGACAGACATGGTTTCTCGCAGAAAGTATTGAACAAAGAGTTTCAGTTACAAAAGAACAAACTGGAAATATTTGTGACAGCAGGAAGACCACAAGACGCTTTCAGTTTAGTGAACTTGTTATAGTAAGCTTTACAGTGTACCAAAATTGTTCAATTTCCATATGAGATTAAAACAAGAGATGTATTTATGCATGAGATTGTCATTAGATTATTTTACAATGGATTAGGCAAAAGTTACCTAATCTGTACTTCAATTTTTAAGTTTATTTGACATGAATTAAGTAAACGAATTTAGTTTTTGAATTATTGAGTAGATATACGAGAAATGTTATGAAATGTTAAATGTTGTACAGGGTGTTACAAAGAAAAGAAACGAAAATGAACGAACGCCAAGAAATAAAATAAATACATTGTAAGTGGTAGAACGGAGAAATGAGATTTTGGCAGTAGGAGGAGTGAGTATAGTGTGGTCAGATTTAGGATCTCGCATACTATCCAGTTATTATTTTCTCTTCACATGGGAGTTAAGCAAAACAGTTTGTTTATTTTAGATATCTTAGAACATAATACGATTGAGATGCTACTACGTAATTATGTGTTATTGAATATGAAGAGCTGCAGAACTACACAACGAATGATAGAAATTACAGTGATTGTACTACGAGTAATTATTTTAGGAGTAATTGAGTAACAGACGTGAAAGCACCTGAAAAGTTAGAACCTACATCGTCATATTACAATGTGATTACTATTAAATAATTCAATAATAAATAGGATAAAATTGTGAGAAAATATGTGTATCTGTGTCATTTCATGTAAGGGGAGTATTAGCATATTTGAAAGCTATTAGCAGATTACGGTTGGACTTGAGATACCACTCCGTGCATGCTCTATATCATACGTATTACATTTAAGGAACACACATAACTTTATCATACAAGGAACTAGTGTGTCTCGTGTCATGTTTTTTTATGACTGGCAACAAGTCTGTACAGTTTTGTTTTTTTAAAAGCAGGTTTCGTTCAGCTTGAGGTTCTGTATGGTTCCGTGTGTGGTACAGCTTTCATTGACTACCGTGAATAGGAAGGCAAGAGGAAAGAGTGAAAGAAGAAAATAAAAACGAAAGAAAATTCAGCCAAGTATACAGGTAAAGGGAAAGTAAGAATGAGAAATAGACAATTTCGAATTACCTTGTTTTTGAATATCCACTTATGCCTACAAGTGGGAGAGTTGCCATTGTGATCGAGTATATCCAGCCCATAGCCATGATTTTCGCAGCCATCCCAAGTTTCAGTCTCTTATCCAGATGAATGGCGTAAGTAATTGCATACCATCGCTCACTTGTTATGACCGTCAGTGTATAAATGGATAATTCGCTAGCAAATACGGTAAGGAACCCTGCTACTTGACACCCAGGACCTGAAAGAAATAGGTAATTACTGTTGATCAAATACTGTTAATTGTTAATGGTTATTACTAGTTGTTATTTTTTATCAATAATAATAATAATTTACAAAACGATGACTGCATTTTCATTGTACTTAAAAATGTGAGATAGAAGTCTCGCATATATCATTTGTCTACAGTATTCTACATAATAGATCATCTATTTTTATTATAAAGAAATCTACTATTACAAAAAATAGAGTTGAGTTTATATCCCATAATTTTTCATATGATTCAAAAGTCTTCTTTGTGGTAAGCCTTTTAATGGTAAGAACAGTCATGCTTTATCTAAAACAGGTTATATGCATAAAGACATTCCTTACGGCTTAGTTCTGGGTTCTTTATTATTCCTTGCACTTAATATGATCTGATCAGTAATATTGGAACTGTTGTATGGGAACAATTTCAAATTACGTTTGCTGAAAATGATACGCACTTATTTAGACTTTCCGTAATTGATATGAGAACGGCATATTAAATATAGTAACGCATAATTTATTTTTAAAAATCAGCTTCTACATCCCAGCTATAATTTAGATAGCGTGATCCACAAAGTCCATAATATACTTTCTATTTGATTTTTTTTTAATATTTGTGTCTCCATATGTCGTTAAATCGTGTGAACTGTATTATAAAACAAGAGAATATGATCATGGGGGTTATATTTAGAAGATGGTATTAATTTAAAAACATTAATATTTGGTGTATAATATAAACAGAATAACGATTTATGTTAGATCATAAATTTAACTTTAAGCATAAACTGGTACATCAAACAACCAATCGCGATTTCAATATCTCATAGTTTTTTAAGTTAATACAGCGCAATTGCAGGTTGAAAAAGTAGGAGATACATTTGTGGATATAGAAGCCTATTGTTGAAGAATGACGAGCACTGTTTACAATTCACACGGAATCTACTACTACGTCCTACGAATTTACTACGTCCAAACACCACAGCTTAAGCTTTCGTCAGTTGCTCTGACCCTGGATCGCAGTAGTCAAACAAATCTCGTCTCCGGTGAATACTTTTGACAAAAGGAATAGATCACTAGGCTGTAGGGTTTTGGCTGACATTCATATTGCGCTCTTTCTAGTAAAGAGTCAACAGTCTGCAAACGATCCTGGTTCTGATGTGACACATGTATTCTAGTTCTTCTTGAAAAACGTTCTGCCTTTCATGAATCGCAATTACCTCTCAAACACTGGTTTCGGCCCACGACTCTGTTACCAAGGCTTTACAATGCATTTCAGAGTCTCAGGGTCGATCCTTCCGCTTTCAGGCAAAGTTTATCCTGATCTGTCTTCTAATTTTGATATTTTGCAAAAATTGCAGAATGGCATAATAATTGGTAATAGAAACGCGTTTACCATGGGTTCCATTGCACACAGCTCAGCGCCACATAGTACACTGATTCAAAATACTTAGGTTACTTATCTCTGGCGGCACGGGAATGTACAGTCACGGAAAAAGATATTAAGGGAACATAGCATTTAGTTTTCATTTAACTGACATTTATAAGCCAGACACTAAAGTATGCTTAAGCCATTATATGTCTAAAGGAATGTAAGTGACATGCTCAGGCCATAGGTGCCGATCTAGACCATAAATACAAGTTAAAGAAAGAAACTAAATATATGCTGTCACAATACACCAATACACCTTTTCCGTTATTGTACTTGGAACCTCCCCAACAACTTACATGGTCAGAATTCATTTTGATTCCAGGTGGTACTTAACGACATCTGAGATAAGGTAATAGTAGCAAATTATTCTAACTCTCAGACATCACATATATTTTAGTGCAATAAAGACTGATAGACTGTTAAACTGTCATATATTACAAATATTATTATTAAAACATCAATTGTTTAAACAAATGTGCCATGGATGGGCTTAATTAATGCCATTTCCGCACTAGATACTAGATCAGACCAGATCTTTATCTTTCGCATGGTAGAACAATTTACAAATGTTACAATTACCAATCTAAATGTTATTAACAATGAATTGTTTCAATTCTTGTTACTCAAATTGTTATAGCTACATTCCCGATAAATCCACTCATGGAAGTTGAAGGTTTTTATTTCTGTAATTGACACAGTAAAAGACATTATTACTAAATAGTAAGAATTTAGGCTTACCTGTCTGCCAATCAATGGCAAAATTAAAATAGACGTCCAAAGTATGAAGATCCATTGCTGCTATAAGAAGCAGATACAATCCCATGCAGAAGTCAGCAAAGGCCAAATTACACATAAGGAATTTGGGAACCGTCATCCTGAAACGGCTACTCAGAAGAACAACAACAACAGCTAAATTTCCAACAATGGCTGCAACGACAACGAACCACACTGCAACACGAAGCAACCAGTTTCCCATAATATCTTCGCATGGGTTGAAGGCATCTGGTGCTGGGCGACAATTAACATCACGTATACTCCTCGTTAAGTTCCCACAGGTTTCAATTTTCATTGGACTTAGCGAGGCTGAAGTTTGATGAAAGTAGCCGTCGTCTCGACTATCTCCACCAGTGCCTCCATAGTCAACTATGTCTGCAAAAGCTCTATTAGGGTCCGAAGAGTAAGGATTGAAACGCTCAATTTGTGGCCATTGAGTGGATTCTCTTCCTATGAAAGGTCCTGGGGATATGAGAATACCCCAGTTAACAGGAGATGTTGTGCGATCTTCTGGAAAAAATACTACTCGACCATATTGACCTTCGTCGGGATCATCATCGTCTTCATCATTACTATCATCAGAAGGTGTACTTTGTTTTGTTGTATCTTCATAATCTTCGATCTTCACATTCCGTTTTCGATGTGACCACCTGCCATCTGGAGGAACACCAGGAATTGGCGTTGTGGTCTTCGAGCAGCGTTCAGTAACTTCTTTCTGCAATGCAAAAAGGGATTACAGTTATTAAAACAATAGTACTATTGCAGTATTGTATTCCTTTACTTAATCATAGTCTTTGCGTTGTTCATCAACGCAGCTTTGACATTGGGTAAAATTCCACTTCAGTATTCGACATTCTTTGGCTTTCTAACCGTTGCTTACTTGTCTGGACTGAACACAATTTGGCGAAAGAATCGATAAGCATTGAGCTTTACATATGTTCCCAGATAATTTAATCATTATCAAGATTTGTTTAAACAGTTATGGTTACGCCAGGTATGCAAAACACAAAGTACGTAGTTAGTTTCCGTCGTTATTAATTTTCCTTGGTGGTCCTAAATTTGTTTTCCAATTATTGAGATTCCTAATTTGTGGGAGGTAGCTAAAGCCCATCCTCAATAAGTATGTTATTTCAGGAGTAGTATGATTCAAAAGTTATTATTAAGAACTGAACTTTATGTACATACGTACTAAAAAGTCGCGAGGGTGCACAGATAGCACAGATAACTCGAAGTAAGATAAAATAAATTTTCAGAAAATTGGAGTTGACAGTGGATATAACTATATTAAGGCCTTGTATCCATACTTAACTTAATTAAAACTGACTGACAACACTTATACACTTGAATTTATTGCAAAAACACACAGTAAGCGTTACATTTTCGGGTATTTAACAACAAGTTCCTCATAAGAAACACTAATAAACACAATCACCTTATAATAAGCTCCACAAGATTAAAATATTATTCCCCGCGTCGGGAAGTGGCGCTCCCATCGCCCAGTCAGTTTTACTGGCTGCAATCAGCCCTGGCAGCTGCTAACATCGTTGCTGCCAATGGGAAGTCCAACAGCAGGGCCAGAGTGCTTCTCTGTTGAGAATTTTTACTTCCCACTAGCGTAGGGGATTGGCGACCTCATCGCAGGTCTACGGACCGCAACGTGATGAAACCATCACATAGCCTGAGCAGCAGACCATCGCTGCTCGTATACGGCGTAGGGAATTGGCGACCCCATCGTCCGGCCGGCTTCTGCTGGCTGCAATCAGCCAACAACGACATAGGGAATTGGCGACCCCATCGTCCAGCTGGCTTCTGCTGGCTGCAATCAGCCCTCGCAGCTAAACACCTACGCTGCTTAAAAGGAGGACCAGCAGAGAGGAGCTTCATTCACATTCATCTCATTTTCATCCATTGATGACTCATTATTTCATCTCCTCTTGTGCTGCGACTTGCACCTCCACGCAATGCTCAAGGATGTGACAGGATATACTTGCATTGAGGATGGCCTCTGGGGCCCGAGGAAAGGGGGCGGAACCATTGGATAGCGCCTAGTCCTTAACAGCAGATTCTTGGATTGTCTAGCTCGTTGAGGCTGGGAAGTGCGCCATTGGGGAGCTCTTCGGACCTTTGGTCTCGCCAACACTGCGGGGAGTGGGTGTCCCAACTATCTATCAGTCGGGAGTGCAAGTGATTTCGACGCCAAGTCATTGGACTTCGCCTCGATTTCCAGCTTGCTGACAAGGGTGATGAGGGTAGTACCCGGCAGCCTCGTTGGCTCCTCAGAACGAAGACGGAGAAGTGTGGGCATTTACGGCTAACATTCATCATGGCTCCACCACATCCTAACAAGTCGCCTTCGCGCACAGAAAAGGAGAAGACAAAGAGACAGAATGAAGAGAAAGTCACTGAAGATAATAGAAAGAAGGCGCATATAGTTACCGAAACAACCAGTGACACAGCAGAAAAATTCGAAGTAGAGGAACAGACAAGTATCGTACCGACTATCACATGATATCTTGTTATTAAAGTAAAGCATGAAGCAGAGAATCCAGGTGGTTTGAAGGGGTTATCCCCTTTCACTATACAAAAACAACTGCATTATGTCGCCGGTGAACTTAAACATGTTAGAAAGCTTCGCAACGGCACCTTGCTTGTGGAGACATCCACTAACAAACAGTCAACTAATCTCTTGAAAATGCAGACCCTAAGACAATTCGAGGTTCAAGTTGAACCGCACCGTCAACTGAACTTTAGTCAGGGCGTAATATCTTGTTGGGACTTGCAAGATGTCCCTGAAGAAGAGATTAAGGATGAACTTGCCAGCCAAGGTGTAGAGAATGTTAGGCGCATTAAAACTCGAAAGAGTGGAGAACTGCAACCCACGAATTCGTTAATTCTGACGTTTGCCATGCCACAGCTCCCCAAGGACGTGAAGGCCGCATTCTATTGCTTACCTGTGCGTCCTTATATACCCAGTCCGCTCCGCTGCTTTAAATGTCAGCACTATGGACACACCAGCACGTCGTGTAAGGCGACCTCTGCTGTATGTGCAATTTGCGGAACCAGTAGCCATGGTGCAGATCGTTGTAAGTCACTGAAACCTCAGTGTGTTAATTGCAAGGGTGAGCACACGGTCTGGTCGCGTGACTGACCTATTTTTCAGGAGGAAAAACGAATTCGAGAGCTGATGGTATCATAGAGAATATCTGCTGGTGATGCTAAACGTCGATTAAGAGAGTCTCAGCGCACCCTTCCCTCTGGTGCGTTTTCACATGTTGTAGCCAGACTAGCAGTTAAAACTGTCTCGGTTGGTACGCAGACAGTTAATGTATCAACTCAAACCGAGTCTCATGTGCATGACAATCCTCCGAAGCCGCCCAAAGGATCGGAGACTCTTAGCAATATGCCGCCGCAGAGTCAGGGACAAAAAACACCTGTGCAGAGCTCTAGACCTCCACGGGTTAAGACTACTTTTAGTCCCTATAAAGTCTCCAAATTAGTTCCCACTTCGCCTCTCTCTACAAGCATTAAGACTCTGACGAACGTTTTGTCTGCTCAATTAGCTCAGGAAGAGTCTGCAGATACTATCGAACGCAGTTCATCTTTGAATACCGACATGATTAAAATCCATATCCATCAGATGGTCCTCAATCTCGCGGGAAGGAAAGGGAAAGCGAAATATAAACCTAAACTCAAAAGGTAATATTTTTACTTGTTTTTGCAGAGAGTTTTATGCTTTCCGTTTATTTTATCTGTTTATGCCCCTTAGCTGTTAAGTTTTATAGTGTATTTTTGTTTTATTTTGTGAAGGCCGATTTACAGCCTTCCTCGTTTTAATTTGTTATACGAAAGACTCTATACACCTTTCGTATGCATTAGTCGATATACTGGCCATGTACACAAATAGGCTATTTGTAAAACCTTCTACTTTTTCATTTTTATAGGGTTTTATTATTTTAATTAATAAACAGCTAAGTTTTGACATGACCAAGATAAGGGTCTTCCCCGTATCGGGACGGGCGTAAGCCATAGTGCTGTTACCGCCCATACAATTCATTTTATCTTTATCAAAATATTATTTCTACATCTTCCGCCAATCATGTTCCACAGATCGTTTACTTTCCAAAAATAAGCAAATTTCAACTAATCACAGTATTCGCACATAGACCACGCTCTCTAGTAGGCAACTAGGGAGCTCAGCCTTAGATGCCTAAAGGTAATAAATAAAATGCAAATTCTAGTTAACTAGAAAGCTATAACAAACTTATAATAGCAATATTACATAATAAGGAAACAATCGAAGAGCAAATAATTTAATAAATAAATAATAACTTAAAAATAATGAGAGGAACGGGAGATTAAGCTATGAACTCAAATAGTGGGTTGGACATTAATGAGAAATGGGAAGATATACTGAGCAAAGACGAAAGCAGAAAGGAAGGACTGTTCTGTAGGCCTCTTGTTTTTAAACAATTCCTTTTTCTTATTTATTTTTAATTTATTTATTTAGTATTTATTTATTTATTATATTTTTTGAGGCTCGATTGAGTTTCCTTATTATGTAATATTGTTATTAGTTTGTTATAGAATTCCTGGTGACTAGGGGCGCGGCCTGTATGCAAAAGATTGTGATTGATTGAAATTTGCTTAGTTTGGATCTGTGGAACATGATTGGCGGAATATGTAGAAATAATCTTTTGGTCTTCTGGTGCTTATTATGAACTGATAGTGTTGATTAATGTTTCGTCTGAGGAAGGCTTTGTTAAGTCGCCGAAATTGTAACGCTTACTGCGTGCTTTTACAATAAAGTGTATAAGCCTTGTTACCCTCTTTTAATTAAATTAAGATAAATTCTAAAAAAAATATTAAGGTCCAGAAAAAAACATGAATTTAATAATTTTATAATTAAGTAGGAGGAGTATTTCATTTTGAAAGAGGCTTCATTACCTGCTCTGTGTTTTTAAAAGTACTGAAGAAATGAGAAACAACAATGAAATTTTGCAAAGCAACCATGACAATACTTATGAATGTATATCAAACGAATTACTTGAAATTTCGAAATTGTTTGTTTGAGCTTAGAAATTTGAATGCCCGTTATGGCGGGCGTTATAAGATGTAGGGATTTAAATTTCTCAAATACAATTAAGAAGGAATGTTCGAATAGCCTAATGGTTCAATGTAATAGAAGGATCATTATACAGTTAATATGCGTATGTACAAAAGTTTAGAACAACCTGACAAACAATTAGGAATTTAGAAACAATCAAAATTTGGACATCGCATCCATGAAAGTGATTAATAGCTTGAAAATTTAAACAGAAATAACCATCACAATACTAACACTGTGACAGCATGTAGTAGATCGCTTCCTTTATACTAATACGCAATTTAGTAACTCACACATAATACATAACAAATTCTTATCTTGAGTTTAGAAATCCATAACAGTGCATATGTTATGTACTTATCAGCTTATCCTATCAGTAATGTATTTTTGTACCGTGAGGAAAAGAACGATAACTTACCTGGAACACTACCGTTAGTCAGGAAAATAATCTCAATCGGACTCCACGACACTCTGCCACCTGTGAACCAGTTGTTGAATCTCCCGCTTAAAGAAGTCACCGGTTTTGGAGGCAATGAATTGGGTCACTGTTCGTCACACGTGATCCTCATTTTGCAGTGTTTTCCCGGAAAGGTTGTTTTGTAGGCTACGATAAAGACAGTTTGCAAGATCTGGTGAAAACTCCGGGTGGGACAGTTTCTCCCAGCCACATTCCTCGATCTTAGCAAAGGTACTTCTTGCTGTAAGCGGACGTTATCACTTTGGATGATCACACCTTTTGGATTAATCAGACCAGGACGTTTCTCTAACAATCCAGTACGTAGGCGTTCAAGCTGCTGACAGCTGACATCTTCATTGATGGTCTGGTTACGTGGCGAGAGCTCAAAATTGATTATCTCACGGATATTCCACCAAACACTCAACATTATTTTGCAGGTGTGAATATCCTGTTTTGGTACAGGTCCTTAACCACCCTCCACACCCCCACCTTAGGTACTCACTGCTGTTTGCGTGTAATGTTATGGTTGAGGACCCACTTTTCATCCCCTGTCACCATTCTCTCCAGAAATGGCTCACGTCTGTTACGGGTGAGCAGAAATTTGCAGATCTGAACTTGCTGCATTTTCTGTTGAGGGGTTAAAGCAAGGAGTACCTATTTTCCGTGGGCATCGCAGGGCATCCTTGTCCACCTGCACAGGTCTCCCGTTTCGTGGGTTATTGGTGAGGCTAGTATCCCCAGACCGAAACATCTGGAAGCAGCTCTGGCATTTTCACACATCCACAGCACCCTGACCATAAACAGCATTGGTATTTCATGCTGCTTTGTTGGCTGGATGTTCCTGGTGAAATTAATAGAGCATGATACGCCGTATGTGGCCCTCCGACACTACCATGATCAAACACAAGCCACGCTTCTAAAACGTAGAGTAGACCCTTCTCCTTCTACACACTCCTGCACAATCAAGTGCCCTATGTGACTCAGCTATGGCATGTGTCGTCTACTCCACTATTCGCTCGTCAGATGTCGTCACTGCAGCAGTCATTGCACATACCACATTACTTATGGGATAACCTGATAATTCTGACACGAGGTGGCTATTTGATCTGGTACCTCGAGAATGCAGCTTGTTCCGCATGATAGAAAATTACATTCAGGTAAATTAACGAAACAGAATGGGTGTGATATTAGGCACGTTTCCTTACACCAAAGCTTTATCGACCATCATAGCAGACCCATAAAATCATGACTTCCTAATATTAAAAATTATCTAAAACTATGAAACAATTCAAAAAATCTCAAAATTTTTCATAAATGAACAGAAAATACTAGACTGAGTTGGTAATACCTAAAGCTGAAAGGATCTAACGTATATCATACTTAGCGTGTCACGTGAGACATGGATTGAAGAGCTATAATTTATATTCATTTTTTCGCTGCTGCTCACGTTGACGCTTAACATGTGTTCAACGTGACAGACTGAATGCTTCTCAACTGTAATTTTTCACTCCATTTTCATTATCTTATCACGTGCTGTTACCTTAATTAAAATTATTGATCTGTTTTTCCTTCCATTATCTTCGTTAATCACCATTTTATATAATTCTCAATTTTCCGTCTCTAGTTCTGATTCTCTCTCTCTCTCTTTCTTTCTCTCTCTCTCTCTCTCTCTCTCTCTCTCTCTCTCTCTCTCTCTCTATATATATATATATATATATATATATATATCTGTCTCTCGCTCTTTATTTCGCTCTTTGTCTCTGTATGTGTTGATATCGGAAGTTTCTGTTTGTTTTGTAAACATCTTTGAAAAATGAGAAGGTAATTAGTTTTAAGGTTGGAATACAAAATTATTAGCCACTACACGTTTCTCATGGATTAAACATCACCTATGGTACACGCCTGTCTTAAGGTCTTTTGCCTATGAGATGACGCCTCTTTAAAAGCTATCTTCTAGAGAAATAGCTATAGAAGTTAGCCGCCCGGGCTTTAGTTGAGGTACTACTTATATTTAGGAATTTGTCTGGCGTAACTGAGTGTAATCCTGGACAACTGGAAACAGGATGGCCTTCAACAACTCTGGAATCACCGTGGCTTCTCAGTGGCGATTCGAAAATCAGAATGTTAAGTACTGGACGACGGCGGTTAGGATTATTATTCAATAAATATTCACTAATATAAAATAAACTTCACTAAATTGCAAATGATAGGGTAGATAACCCCGAACAAAAATATCATGGTGAAGTGAAGCAGCTTCACCATTAGCACCCTAACAAGGGAACCTTACGAACCAAGTTCCGGGGATTTTCGCCGGACTGGTTCCAAAAGAGAGGACAGGGTAGGAAGTCAGAATGTGAGATTATTTTTTTCGGAGCAGGAGTGTGAGAGGCAGGAGAACGGGTTAAGGGTGAACTGGTGCTTCGGTCCAGTAAAACTGTACCCGTTTTCTTTTGCCAGTTTCTCATAAACGAAAGCAGAGAATGAAGTGTAACTGACTATGATTATTGGTAATGATGTTCTACACTAGAAGCAACTAGTATGAAGCACCGTCAGTGTTGTCAGCTGTAGACATGTGCAGTATTGTCAGAATATTAAAAGCCCGAAAATATCGGTGAAGGCAGGGACTATAACGATGAAGTCAACGTCATTTACTGACAAAGTAAAGTTTATTCTAGTGATGTGTACTACTTTGCCAATACTATTTAGATTCCAGTGGTAATAAGCGAAATCACCAGGAATCCTGGAATAGTCATCAGGAAATTCGAGTTAAGTGCAATTTATATGCAGACTGTGAATGAGTAGATGATTCAGACAAAACGTGTTGTTACAATGAGCACATCTCATGAATGAAAAAGCACTGCACTGATCTGATGAACAAACTTCAGAGCCAATAGTGTCACAGCAGTACGGCATCGGCGTCCTGAATGGTTCCGATTCTTCGTCCAGATATCCTGGCTTGTACCATGCATACTTGATCATGTTTCGAAACATTGGGGACGAAAACTGATAATGAGTGAAGGATTGGAGACGAATGAAGTTGTCCCAATGCCAGATATTGAACTCTTCGATCGCGATAATGGCATCAGTCACGAACTTAACAAATGCTTTATACAGGAGGAAGAAATAGGCATCCAGGGGCTGAATGAGTCCTGTGCATCCTGGTGGAATCAAATGCCATTCAAATTCACTAATGCTTTCTGGAATTGTTGATTTGATTAACACTTCATCCGTATTGGCTGACCACGAATCAAGAAGTAGAAGCATGGGTTCTTCGTATAGACACACTTGGCCAGAATACATTGGTCAGCATTATCTTCTGATCTTCTTTTTTCATATTAGTAGAGACAGAAGCATAGGACATAATATTTGATGGATCAGCTGGTTTGCTTTGAGGAAATTTCCGGCTGGATTCTCCACAAAGCATGTACATCGGCGAATGTAGATCTCCGTCCATTGAGAGTACAGGCATTATAATGTATGAGTACGTCGTTGCCGACAGTTGCATATACTCGTTTAATGCCCATTGGTCAAAGTGTTCGTCCTGAATGAATTTCTTTCTCGAAACGACTTTGATCTGTGTTCAGGATCTGTTTGGGAACCAAATGTCGTTCGATGAACAAGGATTTCATTTTTCTGACGAATTCATCTGATTTCCGCTGTATATCCTCCTCGTTTGAAGCGCAGGTCTTTGACACTTTATGAGTAATTGATCGCAAGACGATCCTGTTCCTTTTCTTAAACTTGTAAATCCATGAATCTGATGCCTTGAAATTAATTTTATCATCTGGATCAACCTGGCGTTTGATTTGTAATGCCCACTGTCTGATTGTTCTGTCGTGAATTATGGCATTGCGTGCAGACATTTCTTTGAAGTGCTCAAACACTCTGGTGTTTATAGTACTCATCTTCACGCGCGACGTCATCTTTTCTCGCGATCGTTCATAGTTCTGCAGCACGCCAATCGATTTGATCTTTGAAAACTTGGATCAAACAGATGCCAGAGATCTTCTCTTTCCTCCAACTGTGCTTGTCCAGTACTGGAATGCCCGTTCTTTGTATTCTTCTGGAAGTTCGCTGACTCCTTTCTTCTTTCTTTCCGGTGACGGAACATATGATGAGTTACTGCCTTGAGATGACGGTGTATCTTCTTCATCCGACACTTCCGGCACATGTTGTGTTGATATGGCTTGCGATGTCATGTCGATATCCTCATCACCATATTCACTATAAGTTGAGTCAACATCTAGGTCTGAAGCGTCCTCATATGTCAGAGATTCATACCGCTCAACGATCTCTCGTTCATCCAATAACTCGGCACATATCTGGTCGAACATTTCCCGATCTGCAATGGATGTTGCGTCATCAGACGTGCCAAATTTCTGAACCAGCAGGTGAATGACCACTTTCGGATTTATCATGAAACAACAAATAAAAGAAAACATTAGAATCCCTATCAAAATGAACAACGGGTTTATCAGCACTCCACAAGAATTGTAATATTTCATTCCATAAATATGTTTATAGACATAGAAAAGGAAAGGTGAAAGCAAGAAAGTATTCGTTTTAGCGTACGTATCCACTGAAAAAGGAAAGAGAGAAGAGAGGCGAGCGAGTGCCTATAACAATGGACTCAACAGTATTTGATGACCAATTATCATATATTTTCAAGTAATATCTTGATTTCATTTTGTAATTCGCATCATTGCTGTTTTGTGTTATTTTGCTTTCTTTTTGTGCTTATTACAATAGTATTGGCGAAGTAGTACACATCACTAGAATAAACTTTACTTTGTCAGTAAATGACGTTGACTTCATCGTTATAGTCCCTGCCTTCACCGATATTTTCGGGCTTTTAATACTCTGGTAATACTACAAATGTCTACAGCTGGCAACACTGACGGTGCTTCACACTAGTTGCTTCTAGTGCAGAACATCATTACCTATAATCATGGTAAGTTACACTTCATTCTCTGCTTTCGTTTATGAGAAACGGGTACAGTTTTACTGGTACCGAAGCACCAGTTCACCCTTAACCCGTTCTCCTGCCTCTCACACACCTGCTCCGAAAAAAATAATCTCACATTCTGACTTCCTACCCAGTCGTCTTTTGGAACCAGTCCGGTGAAAATCCCCGGAACTTGGTTCGTAAGGTTCTCTTGCAAAACTGAAGATGAATGACATCGGCAAGGCTCAGAGATGGACATAGGACGACATCTTGAATGTCTGCCTTGACTAAGAGGTCGTATAGCTAACAAATCTACACTGTTAAATCATATCAAGAAGTAGTAACAGATGGCTTATGAATTCTCCTGAAATAAAATACTCCGGAGGTAAACTAGTCCCTCATTCGGATCTCCGGGCAGGCACTGCATCAGGGGGCTCCAAGAACAGGATTAACCTTAGAATAGGAACGTGGAACGTACGAACGTTATACAAAACTGCCACCCTTCAGGTTACTTTACGCGAGACCGAGAAGTACGACTTCGACATATTAGGGATACAAGAAGTCCGGTGGGAGAGTCAAGATAGTATCCGATAATATCTTTAACGTAATAAAGATTACATTAATAATGAAATTTCTGTAAGTAAGATATGGGAGCTACAATGAAGGGCGCAGCGAAGGAACGTATAGGTGAGAAGAAACAACAGAAAATAAAGCATTAGTTTTAATAATAATGCCTCAAGCTTCGTAAGGAACGGATACAAATAAGGCAAGGATGGCTAAGCAATAAAAACGAAGCAAACACCAACCACTACAACAACGCGAAAGGAAACGCCACACTCGGGTTCAGAAACAAAAAGCGAGAATACCTGAAGCAGAAGACTCAGGAAATAGAGGAAAACGGGAAGACAAATAGCATACGAGATCTATACAAAGGGGTAAACTCGTTAAGAAAAGGTTACCTGCCGAGGTTTTGAATAATTAGAAATGAACATGGAAACCTTCAGGCGGATCGGACTAAAATTATTGATGTAAGGAAAAATTATTTCGATTAAACTTCTTAATGTACACACTGGAGAAACAACAGAGGAATTTAACATCTATAAAGGAGAACCGTGGGTACCCGAACATAGCGAGATCAAGGTCGATCTATGTTCAGTTTGCTCATACATTTATTCCATGTAAAGATTTAATTTCAGAATAAGAAATAAAAACATACAGTTTTACCTATTTGCCTAATCTTTGAACTTCACCTAAAGATAGTGGAACCGGATAAATGTAGAGATAGTAACTTGTTTATAGGCTAGGGGTATTACCATTCCATGGATGTCCAGATCGGAAGGAAACAGGTGATTATTCTATTTCTTTGTGAAAATTCCTTCTGGTTGCCGATGATAAACGGTAATATTGGTTATATTTCATGATTAGGAAATATAATATTAACTTACTTTTAATACATACATGCAACCAGAACAGACGATAATGAGAATGCTTATTGATTGTTCTATTGCTTATGCTTATTCTAATTGTTTAGACCATTGATAGGCTTATGCCATAGTAGCAGCATCTCCCTATTCTCAAGATTGAAAGCTACTGAACACACTGGCAATAATTTGGTATTTATTCTACCATAATAATCCTTTAATTAGACACTCTGACGTATTGTTTACGTATGACGATCCACATAAACGCAGTTCCCATTATTTGAAGAAAAAATAATATTGTATTTTATTATCCCACGAATGGTAATCATAGGTTTCACCAATTTTTCCTTTCGTTACGAAACATTCAAGTTCTTTGATGTTTGTGCTCTTGGAAAGAAAATTCCAATATGGAAGAAGAGCTACACATTACATGGTCCAACATGCCAATATTGTCGCGTTGGATTTCCTTAAGAAGTTCTACAATATACCAAGAGGACTAAAAAAGCGCGAATCCTGTTCCGAGAAGGTAGAGGATGCCCCAGAGGAACAAGCAAATACCGCGACCCAGATTCCTCATCAGGAGCACCCGAATGGACCTGCTGGAAATCTTGAAAAACTGCCACAAGTAAATAAGCGCAATAAAAAAGTACCACCGGAGAGATCCATAATCTCTCCAAGTAACAGCGCAACGAAATATTTGGACAAGTACTCAATACATTTTCTCATAAAATGCTACCTAATTGTGCCGCAATGGCTAGAAGACACTTCTAATTTCCTGCAGAAAATCAGAAGCGTTAAACTAATGATCCATAAGGACGTCTGAGTCTGTAAACTACAGACTTAAGAAACTTATAAACAAACATAGCAGGGGCATAGACCCAGTTTCAGTTTACTACAACTCCAAAGTGGCTAGAAAGTCTGCAGTGAAGAAACATTCGAGTCACCATCCCCAACACTAATAAAGAGGGGTCTGGACAGTCTAATGTATAAGAACGGCTACTGTAGGGTTGCACCTGTCCCGTATAATACGGGATGTCCCGTATTTTGGGTAAAAATTAAGCGTCCCGTATTATCAGTAGTAAATTCAGACATATTTTCAACATATCGATAATTTTAACAAATAAATAGAGATGGTCTCTTTTTCCAGCTGTTTACTATGCAAACTAGCGAGCATATTTTGTTCACATCCACATACCCCAACATGAGTACTAGGGATGGAGATATAATACTCACGCCTTGTGTTTGCTCTAGTTGAAAACATACTGCAAAAAATGAGTGTCAATTCAATAGTTTTCGGCCACTTTTCCCAGAGAGACCACACTTTTTGTGTTAAATCAACACCGTTTGTTGTGTGATTTCGGTGATTCAACACTGTGATAGTGGTAGCGTGACACTCTTCATTGAGTTGAATCAGCATTGACAATACAGCCATTGTGCTGAATCATCGAAATCAACACCGTTTGAGGTGTTTGTTGAAAACCAAAACGGTAGTCGCCCAGGGACACTGAAAAGTGTTGAATTAACAGTCATTTTTTTGAAATGCAGATACTAACGTTAACTGTGTTTAGGAAATATCCATTTTCCGCCCACCAGTGCTTTTAGGGTACGAGCATTTGCAAGCAAGACTTTTCTGTGTGTAATTGATTTTTATAGAGATTTTAAATTGTGCTTATAGTCATATAGTAGTACAGGGTCCAACAAGCTACTTTAATTTAAGTTATTTAAGATTTGTCCCGTATTTTTTGCCGAGTGTCCCGTAATTCATTCATCAAAAGGTGGCAACCCTAGGCTACTGGAACATCTGTTTCTGTAGTATATACCTACGCAAAGTGCGGCCGATTCCAAAAAAGCTAGCCAAAAGTAAAAAAAAACGCAAGTGAATTATCTTAAAATCTTTACTCGGTTTTTTTGGTCGCTAATTACCAATCTGAAGTCAGAGTTGCACAATGTCCATTATCCCTATTGCCCTTCATCCCCTATAGACAATCCCTATTCGTGAAACAGCCTGTATATCATGTTAAGTCAGAGTTCCAATATAGAACCCCCTTAACAATATTTTAACATTTTAGCATATACATAAATGATAATTGTTTTTAATTAAATATGATGTTATTTTTTAAAATAAATGATTCCTGATTGGATTTTGGCTGGCCATTTTGATTCCAAGATGGCGACGTTTTCAACATATTGTAATATTTACCTAAACTACTCCTGATGATACACCTTTATGACAAATTTCGTTTAACACAATCGATGCCAATCAAACAAAGATAGCTTTCCGAATCCTATTCTGGGACAGGTAAAAGGAAATAAACACTTTCATAAGTAATTTCTGACCATGTACTGTAACCATCCTAACATGAAAAATTCCCTAACTAGTTACTTTTTTTTTAACTTTTGGCCACCTTTTTTGGAATCGGCTGCACTGTGTAACGTGCTGATTTGGCATTGACTGATAATGGCCTGCGTAACCTGTGCTTGACTATAGATTGTTAGGTGACGTAGTGGGAATATTTGCTGCGACGAAGCACAACTAAAATCTTATAGAAACCGCTTAAACAGTAATGCAGGAGGACTTGATTAACATCTTAGTGGTTAACAAAGAGACCAAGCGGACGTATATAAGCTTACTTCAAGACATGCATTTTATATACAGACTACGGAACCCCAACTGCTTATCGATTTACTGATTAGGAAACAAGCATTACGTCTTAAATGAATGATAGATAATGAACAGTGACTTGAGAAAAGATTAAAAGTGGGAAGAGCGTTTCCTTCTACAGGTTGTAAGAGGAAAAAGGTATAATAATTAATTAAAGAAGTTTTGAAATCAGTAGGCCAAGAAGAGAACAGAATGTGAAACAGCTATGTTCCCGCTTAAATGACTGCCCCAGCTATAAGAACGAACTGAATAAACTAAGCCAGAACTTCTGGAACGGAATCAAGAGTTAATCTAACAAAGAAAACTGGTGGGTGAAGATGCTACAAGACCCACCGCTGATCGCGTGTAAGAGACCAAAAAATGTCAAAATCTAACACAAGTAGTTTTCACCCAAAACAATTGACTAACATCCAATACTTCAACCAAAATAAATCTAACAGACGGAAATTAAATTAAAAACATGTCATAATATGTGACCAAAAGTAAATCGACAAACTTGAAAACGGTCGTTTTGAGCAACAAAATCTGAGCAAAACCACGAGATAAAATGCTATGGAAGAAAACAGGAAATGAAAACCACGAGGTTAATCAATTGAAGAATGATGTTATAGAGTTCAGAGGAGTTCTACACCAAGAAAATCAGAAACAAGGGAACCAAAAACCCCACGACACAGGAGAGGGGAAAGGTACAACTTGATGGTTACTAGTATATCAGAGGTCAAGCAACATCACTATGACATAAGCAGGAGGAAGACCATAAGTAGGAACATTCAAATACAGAGAGACGATTGGGATAAAGAAATAAACACTAAAATCAAACCAAGCGAGCAAAATAGATCTTTATTTAGCCAATGTTAATCCACTACACAATAAAACTTTGGTAAACTTTGTATTTTTGGGCCATTTTAGTAAATAATGACCTCAGCCCGTTACGATTTCATTAGCTGTTAAGTTTCTAAAGTCCACAACAATGCCCCAGCCGGGATTCGAAGCCAGAACCGTGGAGACGTTGGTCTGGTGCCTGAGACCACACGACTAAAGCGATCCACGAATGATAGAGACAACAAACACATCGTGTATGAGGAGACATCCTTAAGGGAACAGAGAATCTACGGCGGGTATAAATGGAGTTCTTGGACTCATGCCTTACCTCACGCTGTGAAATGTACAGAAACGGGTTGCAAGACCTTAAGAACAATTATGAAACAAATTTTGGACGTTTCATACGAGTATTGCGGGGATTAAAAAAGTAATATTTCTGATATTAGATTGTACCGGTCATGTGAAATTGGTGTCCGCCATATTGAAAAAATGCGAGAGAACGAAAGCGGAAAATTTGGCTCCCATTTTGTCTTATTCTGCATACTAAATACTTGAAGAATGTGCAAAAAATCAAACTTGACAAGCAAATTTAGCGGAATGAGTAGACCACACACAATAAAGTTCACACACACATTTTAGCACTTAACCCCTTTCGATATAACTTCCTCCAAATATTTTCTGGTGCGATTAGTGTTATTCGTGATATGTCAAGACAAATTATAGTTTCATTCTGTTCAAATTTACTATAAACTGTTATGCTTACTTAGTATACACGTACTACTATAATTTGTGTACATATTTACTGTAAAATTTCCTAAGATCTGCGCACAAGAAGTGTAAATATAAGAAGAAACGTTAATAATTATCATGGTTTTCTGAAAGAGAATTTTGAGTGTCTGTAGTGTATATCTTTTACCCCGATAACTTCTTACATACTTTTTAATGCATATATTTTGTACAACATGTATATGGAAAATCAGACTTGAATCAAAATGTAGAAATGCTTGAATCTATAACGATAAACAGTGATAATGGCACTGTAGTTACATGGCTACATTATTTCCCTAGCACCAAAACAATCTCCGTTCATCACTGTCAACCATGAGGAAGACGGAAAATTCCTCTTCTTCGCCATCGTTGTGTCCCGTGCTGAAAGGCGGTAGCAATCTCTCCTCGTACACCACACAACGGCTCTTTCAACTTCGGCATCAAATACAAGTGTAAAGGTGACAGGAAGGAAGGGCGCTGATCCCGAAAGGGGAGCTTTGGGGGCCAGGGCTCTCCAAGGTTGAAGTGGGCTTATTTCATTGATAAATCTCTACCTGAAATTCGTGTGCTACATTACTTATATAAATTACATCACGTCTAATACCCCTCCCCTGGCTAAAGAAGTTAATTTGTATATTGCTTGTGTTGTTTCTGGAGTTTCGTGTATAAAATCGATAAAGATCATTTAACAAAAAAGAAAAGAAAGAATAAAAAATGGAGACGTAATTTTCTGTCGTTTAAGGATCATTCGTCGTGATTTTGTCATATACAAACATAATTTAAGAAAAATAAAAATATACAAGAAAAATAAGCGACAAGAAGAACTCACACAAAAGTAGGAGTAGACTTGCACTAGGAAATATATTCTTGAAACTGCTGTTTGGATGCAATTATTGTTTACCGTTAATACCATAATTTTAAGTTTCTAAATACAACATGTAGATAGGGAAACTATAAACAACGAGTAAAGAAAGTATTTGGACAAGTTCAACAAAGATGGAGAACAGACCGAATCAAACGTACAACATGGACCATTTCGAAATCTCTTGCCTTTTTATGATAATTTGGATGCCTTAGATACAGTACTTAAGAAATAACTACCACTCGATACACCTGTAAGATAGCAGACAACGAAAGAGTAACGACTACGTAAATTCGTCGCAGAAAAGTATTTGGACAACCCCTTACTACTCTCGAAAGAAATTTTCAAGGTATCCTTTTGTGTACAAAAGCAGTCTACGTAGTGTATTAAAGCAATTCACACTGCATCAAGCAATCAAAGCTTGTTGGAAAGCCATACTTTACCGTTGGATACATCATAAAGAAACATAAAACAGAGCAATTATTGCGGAATAGAATCCGTTCTGGCCAATCAAGAAAACTAACTGCCCGGAATGGAATCTACATTCTTCATCCCGTGAACAAAATTCAAAGAATTAGTGCGAAAGGTTTGGCTACTTCACTTGCCTAGGAAATGTAAGTTAATGTTCCACCACAAACAATCCAAAATTAATTGAAAAAATCGCTTTCCGTAGGCCTACAGGCTGAGGTAGATCTCGAAGTTATTTGATTTTCAAAAATTCAAATCTCGCCTTATATGAGAGCTATCGAGAAACTATTTATTGATTTGTATTGTTCGCCCCCCAACTTCAGTGCTTTTGAGAGGATGCGCCTCCTTTATCTTAACCAAAATCTCCCTGCAGCACTACACTACCATGGTGTCCATCTGCACCCTCCCACGGGGGCTGCGCCCCCACAGGGGAAGTTTGCGCCATTTATTGTAACCTACTCTTGGTCATACACCTTCAAAGAAAAATTCGTTTCTCTAACTTCAATGATTTGGAAATTGGGTTTTTGGGGCGGCCATTTTGGATCCATGTTGACGACTTTTTGAAAGTTTTCTTATATTGTCGTGATCTACTTGTGATGGTACACCTTCAAGTAAAATTTTATTTATCCAGCTCAAACGGTGTGCAAAATGGGATTTTGGGCGGCCATTTTATATCCAAGATGGCGACTTTTCCCAAACATTGTAATATTTCCCTAAACTACTCGTCATAATGCACCTTTACCAGGTGTATGCATAAGTAGTTTCCGGTTTACCTAAGAGATGGCGCCAGCGAAAAGTACGCAGCGTATTCATTTGACACATACGTCATTTTGTTCGTCTGACATTAAACTACAAACACACACAAGTTGAGTCCGCCAAACACTAGCGTCTTTATTTTATCGTTCAGTGATCATATCGAAGTTTATGCCTGAAAAAGAACATTTGCGGCACGCATTGCTTTTCTTATTTAAGAAGAAAAAGGCTGTTGAAAGTCATCGTGTGCTGGTAGAAACATATGGTGAACACGCTCCATCGATTAGAACATGTGAGACACGGTTTCGACAATTTAAAGTGGTGTTTTCAATGTGAAAGACAGTGCGCGCTCTGGTAGACCACAAAAGTGCGAAAACGAGCAATTGCAGGTGTTATTGGAGGATGACCCAACTCAAACTCAACAGCAATTGGCAAAAGCATTAAATGTGTCACAAGAAACAATCAGCAGACGTTTACGAGCAATGGGGAAGATTAATAAACTGGGTAAATGGGTCCCACACGATTTGAATGAACGTCAAATGGAAAATCGCAAAGTCACTTGTGAAATGCTGCTTCAACGCCACGAAAGAAAATCCTTTTTGTATCGAATTGTGACTGGTGACGAAAAATGGATTTATTTTGAAAACGCGAAGCGTAAATAATCGTGGCTTTCACCTGTCGAAGCCGGTCCTTCAACACCAAGGCCAAATCGCTTCGGTAAGAAGACCATGCTTTGTGTCTGGTGGGACCAGAGCGGTATCGTGTATTATGAACTCTTGGAGCCCGGCGAAACCGTTAATGCACAACGCTATCGCCAACAAATGATTAATTTAAATCACGCATTGATCGAAAGACGACCGGAATGGGCCCGAAGACATGGCAAAGTGATTGTGTTACATGACAATGCGCCGTCTCATACAGCAAAACCAGTTAAAGACATCTTGAAATTGCTTGGATGGGACATCCTTCCGCAGCCGCCGTACTCCCCAGACCTGGCGCCATCTGACTATCACCTCTTCGCATCAATAGGGCACGCGCTCGCAGAGCAGCACTTCCTCAATTTCGAAGACGTTGGAAAATTTCTCCGCAAATCGTTTGCCGCAAAAGACAAGCAGTTTTTCTGGCATGGTATGCATCAATTACCTGAAAGATGGGCGAAATGTGTAGAAGCCGATGGCCAATATTTCGAATAAAACAAAATTAATTTCCCTTGAAAATTACGTGTTTTCTTTACCACAAAAACAGGCTAAAACTTATGCATACACCTGGTATGCCAAATTTCGTTTCTCTAGTTCAAACAGTATGGAAAATGTTTGTTTAGGTCCACCATTTTGGATCCAAGATGGTGTCTTTGGATACATCATGTAATATTTTAGCAACATACAAATGATAATTGGCCTTGTTACCAAATTTGATATGTCTAGCTGCAGCTGTTTAGGCTGTCTATTCTATACAACAATGGGCTCGGCGGCCATTTTGTATCCAAGATGGGGACTTTTTCAACATTTCATAATATTTTTTGAACTACTAGTAACAATATGCCTATATGCCCAATTTCGTATCTCTAGCTCAAACGATATGGAAAATTCATTTATTGCTTCCGCCATTTTGGATCCAAGATGGCGTCTTTGAATTCATTAGGTAGCCTTTTCGTAATTAAACAGTGATGTGGTACCTTTATGCCAAATTTGATTGCAATAGCCCCAGCGGTTTAGGCTGTGTATTCTGTACAACAATGGGTTCGGCGGCCATTTTGGATCCAAGATGGCGACCGATTAAACCTAGAAATAACATTAAAATTTGGTTCAAATATCTTCAAAATTATGGCCGCTAGCGTATATATATATATATATATATATATATATATATATATA
>JAGDQP010023813.1:0-28695 GCA_022664845.1 Lepisma saccharinum | reverse complement strand
CAAAAGCCATACACCTACCATTACATAAACTAGTCTAGCTCCGTTAGCTTTAAAGATACAGAAATGGCACATACCTCGTTGGAAAGCCCTTGAACTGATCTACTACGTTTATTTCAGGACTATTTCACCTACCTGTGGTAGTTTACGAGTTATTTCCCTTTGAATATAAAGAAAAGGGATCGAGAATAATTAATTTTGGGATTTAAGGACGCCATATTTAAAATATGGCGTCGCTATGGCAACAAATTGTCCTAAAATGGAATTTCTAACATGTTATTAAAATATTCGCACAACCATGAAGGTTTTTATTTAAAATTTGTAGAAGTTATAGCACTTTAAAGGCAGAGAGACGAGTTTCACCGGCGGCCATTTTGTTTCCCCCCCCTCCCGGTCCCCTGCCACGGTTTTCGGCTTGCCACCTGGTACCACATTATTAGATACCTTCCAATAAAGGTATTCACCCGACCCGCAACATCCCTTCATTCAAAATCCCACGAACTTACAAATGCGCCTAGACTAATATAAATCATGGAACCTAAAATCTGATGATGCCTTCTAATAAACATTGGAAGATTTATGTGTAATATACACAAAATTAGTGTAAAATCGGGAAATATTACCGAAAACTTAGCAAGGTACATATATTCTTGTGAATTATATGGAACATCAGCGTGTTTCTATGTGAGATTTATGTAAATGAAACTAAAAGATGAACTGATGAAACTGTTGTCCTATCATGTTATTGTCTTTAAGCAGCAAGACATGAGAAAAGATAGATACTGCGTGATAAATGGAATATATTACTTACTTAGTATACAAGCAAAATAACGTGTTTCTTCATTTCATGAAGAAAAGTACTAAAGTAAAACAAATTTTTAGCAGGTTTACTTTTAGTTATTGTTATAACACAATTTCTCTTAACTTGATCAAGAATGGACCAAGATAAGAAAGGTAAACAAACCCAATTACGCTTGCCAAACGATTCGGGTCACAAGGGGTCGTTACACATTACATAAGGATATAATAGAAATTAGACACATAACAAAATGTATAAATATACCCAATGTCATAGAACAAAAAAAAAGCACATTTTAATCCCAATCACATAGATCTAAAAAGACTTTAATAAAAGTTTCCACAAGATGGAATGAAAAATCACATAAAACAAAAGACATTAATACAGTTTCCACATGATAGAATAAAAATATATAAACTCAATCACACAGAAACAAAGACTTCAATATAATTTCCACAAAGTAGACATTCAGTAGTTTATTCTCTCACATTGAAGCAATCTAGAGCGTATACCCGTTTTTGTCATACTGTTGATATCTATCTCATTATCTGCTTGTAAGTACTTATTATAGGTAGCACAAGATCGCCATATAGAAGACTTTAACATAGAATTTGTTCTCGGCTTGTAACAGAAGAAAAAAATATTGTATATACGAGTTCTAAGTGAGGGAACTTTTACACCAGTAGCTGCGGTTAAGTCTGTACAATCAACTTCATTATTAAATATTTTCGAAAGAAATATAATATCTTCCAAGGTTAGAAGATCAAAGTTTTCTGCCAGTAGAGACGACGAATCAAATTTTGGATAAAAACCAGTTTGATTGTACGCTAAGGATCTCAAAAAGTTTGACTGAATGATCTCAACTGTCTTAGAATATTTACTGCATTATGGATTTCATATTATAGATGCATATTCCAATTTAGATCTGACACAGTTAAAATACAGTAACTTGAGGACCTGTGGATTATTAAAGTCTTTTCCTAATCTCATGATTATTCCTAAGTCATATATGCTTCATTTTTTATGGTCACAATATGTGTGTTAAATGTGCATCAAAGATTACACCCAGATCATTTACTGAATTAGCATTGTTTAACTGAACTCCGTTAATTGTGTATGTGTACGTATATTTTTAAGCATTATTTTTAATATGAAGCATTATTAATATTTAATAGCCATCTGCGTAGACTAGTTGTAGCGCGCTCGACTACTGTGCGAGCGGTCCCGGCTTCGAATTCCGTTGGGGAGGTTCAAAATTTCGGTGCTGATCCAGCATCGTGAGTACAATTGGGAAGCTACTTGAATAAAAGAAGTAGCGAACTGTGATAATGAGAGTCAGACACACGGCTGCAAAGAGGCGTTACGCTGACCACGTAACCCACTAATAATTTGGACGTAATACGGCCGTTTGACAGGCCAAGGCACTTAGGGGCTGTCGTGCCTCACAGTTTAGTTTATTAATGTTTTAATAAGTGGTCGTAGTATCATTAATGAATAAAAATGTATGTAATAAACTGCACTATAGGCTAATAATTCCTTGTAATGCTTCCGTTTGTGCAAGACAGATTGTTTAGGTTAACCCTAGTGCTGAATGTGCAGGTCTCGCTCCAACGGACAGGTACTGGCTTCCTTCTGTGAGCACGTAATGGCACGTAGTGAAGTCGTCTCGCTGAGACCTTTCCAGCGATACCTCAATTCCATCTTCCTAGCCTTAGTAGTTCCTGAGTTGAAAATCCCCCCCTCGGTGTTTTGGGTCCCGCTCTCTGATATCTGTATTATCTACTGTATACTCGTCTCGCCGAGCCTATTCCAACGACACCTTTGTTTTGAAACTTCAAGTGCTGATCTGTTCAGGTTTAACTTTTCTGTTTATGGCTAACTTTAACACTCTTAGACCTTTTCTGAAATTAATTATACAATGAAACAATAAATATGCAAAACATGTATCTTTCATTTATTTAATTTTGTGCAAAACAGCAAACTGACGAATAGTTGGCACACTCTAACATGTAGTTGTTGTCTTCGTGCCGATATTGGCACCTTCCTTCACTAGACGTTTTGGAGTAGATATTGCTCTTATAAGTTCCTATATTCTGAAATTTCATAACGTAAAAGTAGGTCGTGCATATGAATTTTGCCAACTAGCATTCTCCAATGCTCTGAACAGTTTTCTTTGCTAAGCATACCATTTCTGCAAGAAACCCTCAGCAAAATGAGTGAGTGTGTGTGTATGCAAACTGTTTGGAGACCGTGGTGAGCTTGCTTTCTCTGCCAACAAAAAGAAGGGAGAAACCTTTGCTGAACTGGAAAGCTCTATTTATTAACAAAAACAGGAGGGAGGGAAGGAACAAAGGCCTACTATCGCAGTCCCTGATAAAACGTAAATTTAACTGCATGAATTACCTTGACTACTCTTGAAGCATTAAGACTATGCGGTGTTCTTTCTCTCTCCTCGGTCTTTGAATTTCTCATAAACACACACACAGCAACTTTCAGGTTCTCCTATTGTGACGCAACCCATTAAACTTTGATTCGATTTGGGTTGCATACGTTTGAGCGTGAAATCTAGGTGGATTTTGTGATAATTTGGGGTGGCATTGTCCTACAGAACACAACAAAATAGTGGAAGTAGCTTGATTCCAGCTGCAGTACCTCAGGGTTGCCAAGCCCATGCCGTTCCCCATGACGGGTAAAAATTTAAAAGGAACATAATTTAAAACGAAGTAACTCAGTTGTTCATGATAGGGAAAATTCTTGACCATGTGCCCAATTTCTCGAGTTTTTCTTAACTTTTTTACCTACCTGTTCAATACTTGACTTTACATGACTTCCTTGACTGGTAGACACCCCGTTTCTCTACGTTTCTGTAGTAAATTTATATGTGAATTTACCAGGTCGCCAATACCAAATGAGGAAATACATTGCCTCTAATATACCACCTATAAACGACAGAGGTATAGCGAACTATATAAGCTCATAGTAGTAAACACATTGAAAAAACAAAAATCTAACGAAGTTTAATTAGGTTGCAAGAAACAGCGTTCCCCTCACTGTTACCATCAGTGAAATATCTACCTGGAAAACTACGTACCAACTTTACCATCTCGAAGTACCTCCTTCACATACGGTTGTATGCTTCCATGGAAAACAGCCAATAGGTCCTCATTTCTAGTAAACTCGCTCATTATTATGTAATTCCTAATTTATTTTGTAAAACCTTCAGTCATCAGCTGAAACCAATACATAAACAGAACATTAAAATCGCATTACTTTCATAAACACAAAAGAACAAGCAACTGTTCAAGATACTTCCACCTATGTTACTCTTTTTAATGTTATTTTCAAATGTGACGTGAAAATATCTAATTTCTCCGTGTTGTTAGTCATATGAAAGTAATTAAGTTGCACTATAAATAAAGACTACAATCCTATATGAAATTTACGTATAAATACTTGTTATATCATATGTAAATAAATGAAATGCCTGTGATGAATCACGTTTAACAATGAAGAATATTCTCAGCACCGATTATTTACACAGACAATGTTGATCATCGCCTTGCAGTCACAAGAGAGAGTTCAGCTTAAGATTCCCCAGTGCCCAGCATCGAACTATGGTCCACCTAGTCTCTCCTGGCAATGAAGGCCAACTATTGCCTGTGCATCTGCGTCTGATCCGAAACCAGGAACCCCACAATTCAAGTTACTACCTTTTACCACTGATTCTACCAAGTATATTTGGGTTCTTATAGTGCATAAATCTTGTAAAATTTCTGATACTCTATGCTTACGTTTCAAACCAATCGACATTGTACTGTCGTACAAGCAGACCCAAGAAGAAATCAATAAACAGTATGCTCTCCCGAATTCAGCAGTTGTCCATTTTATGCTAAAACGTTCCCGCATCCGCCATAAGGTCCCTTAAAAAATTTCGCCCACAGCTCAAAATAAAACAGTCCTATATATCCACAGCTCCGATATGCCTACAAGAAAAAATAAGATAAAATAAATTTTATGGGCGGTAACAGCACTATGGCTTACGCCCGTCCCGATACGGGGAAGCCCCTTATCTTTGTCACGTCTAAACTTAGCTGTTATTTGGATAAATACGAAAACTAAAACATTAAAATTATATAAAAGCTGAAGATGTAAAAGATCTTTAAAAATATAAAACATTGGTGTAAATGGGCCTTCACAAAATAAAACAATAATACTATATAAAACTTAACAGCTAAGGGACATAATCATCTCAAAGAGACGGATATAAACCTGTCTCACGAACATACATAATAACTCTCCGCAACATACCTGGATCATCCCCTAACAATGACACCATTGTCATTGGGGATGTTATAACGTTGTCTGAGATGATTATTTCCTGGACAATCTAAAAGGACGTGACGAATACTTAAAATTCCATTGCATTCACTACAATGCGGAGGGTCCAAACTTCTCAACAGATATCCGTAAGTCATGCGACTGTGTTCTATACGTAGACGACATAAAAGTACTTCTTCACGCCTACTATCTCGGCAAGATGATTTCCATGGAGCGACAGTTACCTTATTTTTTTTCAATTTATTAACAACAACGTCATCCCATCGTCGCTGCCATTCATTCCGTGTAACCGTGGAAATTAGCACTATAGTGCTGAGAGCTGGATATTGCAGCGAAGGCTGCTCCAAGAAGATTAGCTATCTCTTCTGGGTCAGTATGCAAGACATTATTGTGCTTCAGAGCAATCAATGGCTTGGACAGACAATTGCCTTGCAAACGACTGACTCGTTCCCACAAGCCTTGAATTGACGTTTGTAAATTAATGGAAGATACGTATTCACGAAAGAAGGTACGCCGAGTTTGTTTCATGAGACGTCGAATATATGCTTGTGGCTGTCGAACTGCATTCAAATTTCCCACTGTAGAATATCGGTTGAACACCCATAGAGAGCGAATGCGCCGTCGCCGTGCTAATTCGAGCTCATCGTTCCAACAGGGAACAACGCCGACGTGGCGTTCGACCAGACTGTGGGATAGAACATCTGGCAGCTCGCAAAATTTCACGGTTTAAGTACTCAACCGAATCATTCAGGGGCAAATCTCCTTGATCAACTAGTTGGACACGAGTTTCGTATTTATTCCAGTCAGCACGCTTCAGATGCCAATGCGTTAACTTTTGTGGTGCTTGATAAAGGTTTGAAAAGTCTAAAATTACTGGGAAATGGTCACTACCACATAGATCGTCATGTACACGCCATGCCAGCATGCGTGCAAGAACTGCACTGCAGAGAGACAGGTCTATCGCTGAGTATATGCCACTTGTCAAACTAAAATGCGTGTTAGCACCAGTATTTAATAAAACAAAATTTGAAGCGTCAATAAAAGATTCAACTATTCTACCGAGGACATCTGTACGAACACTACCCCAAATAACGTTATATGAATTAAAATCTCCAACTAAAATTATAGGTTGGGGTAACTGCTGCAATAGATTCTGGAGGTCAAGGAGCGTAAAGTCTTGTTCCCTTGTGATGTACAAATTCAGGATTATAACATGCTGCTCAAGGTGGACGCGAACAGCAACCGCCTGTAGGTTCGTAGCAATGTGGACATGTGTTGAATACAGCATGGCAATAACACCAATTGCAACACCACCACATGCGCGACCATCAGTTGGAAAATCTGTGCTATATAGTGTATAGTTCTTCAAGATCACAGATTCAGTTGTTTTAAACTTTGTTTCCTGAAAGCAAATTACAACAGGGGAAGACCTGACATCAAGACTTGCAGTTCTTCATAGTGGGAATGAAATCCGTTAAGATTCCATTGGAGCATAGCTATTGGGATGAAGATAAATAAAAATATAACCTTTTAAGTCTAAGTTTAAATTTCCCTTCCTTTCCGACTACAGTAAAGTCCGAGTCCATCAGATCGTCCTCAATCATACCTGACGTTAAGGATGAACTTGGCCCGTTCAGCGCAGGCAGAGCCTGTTGAGTTAATTGAATAGCCAGAACAGTAGTGAGTCGTTTTATGCTCGACACTACTGGTGATATACGACTGGATTTTGAAATATTACCAGCACGGACACTAGGTACAGCTCGTGGAGTTCTAGAAGACTCCTTAGCGACGATTTCCCTCAGGAGGCGTCGGCGTAACTTGATGAGGTGGTGAGGCTTAGCGACTTTTCGGACATTTGTCAGTTGGAGGTCTCTCAGTTTGAGTTGACACATCAACTATCTGGGTGCCAACCGAGACAGTTTCAACTGGTAGTCTTGCTGCTATTCTGGAAAACGCACCAGATGGAAGGGTGTGTTGAGACTCTCTTACTAGACGTTTTGCATCACCGGCAGATATTTTCTCTATCACCATCAGCTCTCTAATTCGCTTTTCCTCTTTGAATACAGGGCAGTCACGCGACCAGGCCCTGTGCTCACCCTTGCAAGGATCTGCACCACGGTCGCTGGTACCGCATATTGCACATACAGTATTGGTCGCATTACACGACGTGCTGGTGTGTCCATAGTGCTGACATTTAAAACAGCGGAGCGGACTTGGTATACAAGGACGGACAGGTAAGCAATAGAAAGCTGCCTTCACGTCCCCGGGAAGCTGTGGGGTGGCAAACGTCAAACTTAGCGAGCTCGTGGTTGGAGTTAGCCACTCTTTCTTGTTTTAATTCGTCTAACATTGACGATACCTTGGCTGGCAAGTTCACTCTTCAGGGATATCTTGCAATTCCCAACAAGAAATTACGCCCTGAGTAAAGTTCAATTGACGGTGTGGTTCAACTTGAACTTGAAACTGTCCTAGTGACTTCAATTTCAGGAGATTAGTTGTTTCCTTATCGGTAGATGTCTCCACTAACAAAGTTCCGTTGCGAAGCTTTTAAACATGTTTTAGCTCGCCTGCAACGTGAGCAAGTTGCCTTTGAATAATGAAAGGGAATAATCCCTTCAAACTACCTGGATCTTCTGTTCCCTTCTTAACTTTAATTATAATATATCGCGTGATATTCGGTACGATACTTGTCTGTTCCTCTACTTCTATTTTATCTTCTTCATCACTGGTTGATTCATTAGCTGTATGCGCCTTCTTGCTTGCATCGGTGACTTTCTCTTCATTCTGTCTCTTCTTTCTACGCTGTTCTTTCTGCGAAGGCGACTTATCAGGATGTGGTGGAGCCATGATGAATGAAAGCCGTAAATGCCCACACTTCTCCGTCTTCGTTCTGAGGAGGCAACGAGGCTGCCGGGTACTACCCTCATCACCCTTGTCAGCAAGCTGGAAATCGAGGCGAAGTCAAATGACTTGGCGTCGAAATCACTTGCACTCCCGACTGATGGATACTTGGGACACCCACTCCCTTAGAGTGTTGGCGACACCAAAGGTCCAAAGAGGTCCCTAATGGCGCACTTTCCAGCCTCAACGAGCTAGACCATCCAAGAATCTGCTGATAAGAGCTAGGCGCTATCCAATGGTTCCGCCCCCTTTCCTCGGCTCCCAGGGACCAGCGTCAATGCAAATACATCCTGGCACATCCTTGGTCATTGCGTGGAGCGGCAAGTCGCAGCACAAGAGGAGATGAAATAATGAATCATCTGTGGATGAATGATGAGGTGAAAGTAAATGAAACTCCTCTCTGCTGGTCCTCCTTTCAAGCAGCGTAGGTGTTTAGTTGCTAAAGCTGACTGCAGCCAGCAAAAGCCGGCTGAACGATGTGGTCGCCAATTCCCTACGCCGTTTGTGGCTGATTATAACCAGCATAAGACGGCTGGAAGATGGGGTCGCGCCGTATACGAGCAGCGATGGTCTGCTACTCGGGCTAAGTTATGTATGTGCATCGCGTTACGGTCCGTGGACCTGCGATGAGGTCGCCAATCCCCTACGCCAGGATAAGCCTACAAGTTATAATAAATAACTATTTCTTTTAATGAATCAAACGAGTAATTTTCATGGTGAGGGTTAATCTTACTATTTATGCTTGCGAACGCCGGTCTTTTAGTTATTTCTGCAAAATATAAGTAACGATCGTGGATAAATTGGAACATTTTTATAATCTTTTGTGTAGTTTTTCTTGTATATGGATCGTTGTTTTGGTTCATCACAGGCAAATTTCTACTATTACTGGCTACCCTGTTTCCTTTGAGATAGTGTTCTGCTAAACAGTGATTACAAATCCCGGTCATAATGACAGGTCAGTGTCTCATGTTTACAAGTCGCTTTGCTAAGGTTAGTACACTCTAGAAGCTCCAAGTCGACGGTCACCGTCTGTTTCCTCTTTTCTGCGTTACGTTACGAGGAAAGGAAAGGAAAACAAATAAGTTCTTGCTCTGTCTGAGAGTTTTTATTTTTTGTGTTGTTATTACATTACGCTACGAACCAGGGAAGACACGATGAACGAAATATTCAGTTCATTAGCGAGAGTTCATTACACGTTCATCGAAGATCATGTTAGAGCAGTGCTCGCAGTGCTTCCACATGAAGTTGATCCGTAGAGAATTCCACTAACTTCTCTCCTCTCTTGTTTCTTTTGCAAAATCCAAAGTTTTCCACTTTCGTGTCACTGCTCTGTTTAGCTCCTACTTTCGCATTGAAGTCTCCCATTACAATTTTGTAATGCGATTTGCTACTATCCAAAATCTTCTCCTCGTATAGGTCTTTGATTTCCTCCTCCGGATGTGAGGTTGTTGGAGCATACACTTGTATAATTTCCATACTGTATCTGTTGTTTATCTTTACTACCCGTGCGATTCTATCTGAAATTCCTTCAATTTCTGTGATCCGTGACTTCAGGTCTTTATTAATTATAAAGCCAACGCCTGTCGGTTTTCCATTTTCTGTTCCTTCAAAGTAGAACGTGTGCCCTGACGGTAGTTCCAACTGTTCTTCATTCTTCCTCCACACTTCTGATAGTCCTATGTTGTCCCACTTAATCCTCTTGAGTCCATTCTGCAATTCTTCTAATTTGTGCTCTCCTGCAAGTGACTGACAGTTGAGAGACGCCACGTATAGGTCCGTTTGAGTTGCCGTGTCTGTGTCCTGGCAGTCTACAGTCCAAATCCGGTCATTTTGACCCTCTGACTTCCTGCAGGCTGCCATTGCTAGCTGTTTTCCGTCCTCCGGGCAAAGAGGTCCTCCGAGGCTCTTTCCTTACTTGTACCATCATGTGTAAAGCAAGGAGGGGTGCTGACATTTGACTAACCACGCTGTCAGCTAATGCAGGTTGGTGAGCAACCCATCCATGTTCGTTCGCCAAGCAGTTGCTTGGGTACTAACAGGCCCCAAGACGTGAACGTATGGATTGGACATTAGGCGTCTACCCCGGTCGGTTCCCTTAAGCCTTAGCAAGAGGAATTAAGGGGTCTACTCCCAGTTAGTGGCAGAAGCCTTTTCGGGCGACAGTCCCGGTTTCCAGGCCATATATATATAAAGGTAAAACTATCTCCTGTGCGATACGCACGCGCCGTGAACGGCGCACTGGGCATGTAGGTGGCGCTCCACATTTTGTTGACCTACGATACTAAGTGAGGTGGGGTGGTCAGCCCCACGCTCGACCGTCCACCTTTCCAAGGTGCCCATGAGTACCACGGATACTCCACTCCGGTACTCAATTTGGAGGCTTAGTACACCTCAGAGCGCCAGGCATGGGAAGACTGTGATAAAAGTCTCCAGTGTCCTGGCCGGGATTTGAACCGGGTCGCCCAATTCCTAATATATATATAACAACTCTCCTACTTATTAAGCAAAATAAAATGCGACAAACACAAGTAAGTGTACAATATAGATTTACGACCGCCTCACAGTCAAAATCGGAGGAAAAAATAATTAAAATCTGCGTAGGATATGCTTCATATATATATATATATATAAAGGAGTCCTTTTTTTAGATTTTGTCTCTTAAGTCTCCCTTTCAAATTCTAAATTGGTTTGGGAAACGTTAGGAACCTCTGATTTATATGACACGAACAGAAGCCATTACATAATCATATTCCAAAATACGAAACTATTGGTAATATTTCCCCTTATTTTATCAATTCTATCATTCTTGATCTTATCTGAGTAGAGAAATCCACACATATTATTTGAAAGACAGTATTTTAAAAATATACATGGTTTATTCGAAATCACCTGAAATGTATAAATTTTCACTTCTCTTTTCAAATAACTAATATACCTTGTGCAGCATCTACGTATTATTGAGAAGAGACATTTAGTGACATCCGGCACTTATTTCAATGTATCTAACTAAAGTACAGCAGGCAATTTTAGTGGGGACGAATATACACACTTCAGTATTTTATATTTATTACAATGTCACTTTAATCGATATTAAACAAATATGGTTTTAATTTTAAATTGTAGAATTTATGTAAGCGATGAAAACAACTTGTTAGTTAAGATAAGATAAAATGAATTTTATGGGCGGTAACAGCACTATGGGCAACTTGTTAGGGATCTTTCACCCAGCCGATGTCCAGTGATTGTGGTCATCCACTGTAAATCAGTACCGGGAACGAAGTGGATTCGAATCTTGCTACCGACCATCGTGATTGAGGTTTTCAAGAGTTTTTCTCAGTTTCTCCAGACAAGTGTCGGGTTGGTACCTAAACTGTGGTCCTTGCCTCTCCTAAATTCCCAATAATTTTTGTCCAGAAAAAGTGCTCACCGAGGAACATCACCCATAAAACGTGTGACGGTTTAGACCATAGCTGCCTGAATACCCATAAAATCAATAACCTATGTAAAAGGTAAGTACAGTGGCAGGGTCGACCTAATGCATAGGCACACAAGTCAGTCGCCAGGGGTTCTAACCCCACATGGGCTTACGGGCCTCATGTTAATCTAAATACTTCTTACAAGCATTACCTTTTCTAAATACTTAATTTTATCATATTTCGCTTAATTTTGGAAAGTACTGTGGAGTAAGGATTTAGGAAAGGTTATCTGATGCTGAGACCTGTCGCTGAAAAGTCCGTTCCGTTTCGAAGCTAACACTAGCACTTTTACCTTTATGGCATGCCATCTATTTTCAATCCACTATCTGTGCAATGTCTTTCTCTCTGTAGCAAAGATCAGTAATTGGCAGAAATGTAAAATATTTGTATTGTAATTTACGGGTATGTTAATATTATGTGAAATCAATGGAAAATGCTTTAACTTTTATTTTTATATTTTCTGTGCACAAAAGATCTGTAATATATTTTCAAGCGCAGAAAAGTTTAAAACTTCATCAGCGTTTTAGCAAAGATGTTGTTTTAGTCAATTTTAAACCTGTGAGTCTTATCTAAACCTGTGAAAAACATTAATTTTCTCCAGGACTTTCGAGAGTGAACGTCACTTGTTCAGACAAGCATGATGATGCCTTGATGTATACGAAATGTAGAATTTGGTATTCACAAGATGTTGAAAGCAAGGCAGGTGCAAGCTGAATTCAGTGCAGCTTTTCCATGCACCCATTTCATGAAAATTGTCATGTAGCGTACATGACATTGACGAGGACATAACCACGTTCGTGTGTGAAAAAGTGTTTGATACATTTGTTTCGTACACATTTGGTTAAGGGGTTCTGATTAATAATTCATAATATCACCAAATAACCTACCCACTATCACCAAATAACCTTCCTCTTTAGTGTTGTTTTCATTGTTTTGTCAATTACTGTGTATTTATTGTATCTTACTAAGCTAATGGAAAACACTGACTAGAAAGATGGTTCCAATATATAAATATAGTTTAACAAAAATGTTTTGTTAGTTTCCTTATAAAAAAAATCATTTAATATAAAAATATCACCAGATTACCGTACCTTACCTTAGGTCAGTTCCTTAAGCAGAAATGGCAATTGTTAAGTAGTAACTGGTACAATATGATTAGGACTTCAGAATTATCTTCCTACAAGAAGACCACTAAAAGATCGTTCAACATTTCACATTGCTTTGTTCATTTTTCCGACGTGAACGTATTTACTACTAGCTAGTTGATAGACTGTTTACGCTGTACGCGTATTGTTTGGTGGATAGGTTCTCAAATGTTTAGACGTAAATTCGTACTTTCTCCGTTCCACCACGTAATATTACTGAATTTTCAATGCTAATATTGTGTGATTATATTGCCAGTTGAGCATTATATTGCTACTGACAGTATACCAACGAGTTAGACCATTCGTTAGCGTTTTTGCCTTGCAATCAGGATGTCTCGGGATGAATTCCCACTGCCGAGCATCTTAACTGAGGTTTTCCTGGTTACTCGATCACACTAGGCTAATGTTACGATAGTACCTTAAATAAAACAATGAAACAACAATATCAAAAGTAAACAACAATATAATTAGCGTATTGTTTATTAAGTTTTGTTCTGTATTTATGTTTGAAACACATCTGAGCAATATTTTTAATAAGTGAATTTAAAAGTAATTGTTTTAAAAGTATAGGAGTAAACTTATGGAAAAGATGTGTTGCAACTGTTTTTATTCTGGGCTGCTGAAATCAAATAGTAAGCCTATGATATTTCCTCGTTCAATCAATGCTAATGTGTTCAATCAGTTATATGTTTACCGTTTATTTTTTTCACCCAGTTCACGTGCCAATATGCAAAGGTTCGCACACCAGTACTGGTACGCGTGCGGCGTGTCATAGTTTGAGAAGTCCTGGTTTAGTGTAAAACTGTCAATACTGATAAACTTATATTGGGCGGACTCGGACTACAAGGGCAATAAGAAGAGAGATGGGGGTTGTGGCGGAACGTCTACACACGGGGGTGGATATTATTCGCATGGGTCCAACGGGTACCGGGAACTCCCCCTCCCTCTTTCCCATTGCGGGCGTCTAGTATTCCCGCTGCCACCTGTAGAGAGTTCTTTCTTTCTTTCTTTAGTTAACTGACAACCCCGCTACCTCCACATCCCTCATGCGTACAACCGTGGGACCCTCAAAGACACCAATGAGGGGGCTTGGGGAATCCACCCTTGACCCTCCTGAGATGTGAGTGCTGGGAGTCATGGGCCAAGGGCGAAGACACCCTCCCGAATCCTTTCCTCTCCGCTATTTTTGGGGACTGGAAGGCAGGATAGGGTAGGATCGGGGGATGGTTGGGATGGCCGACATCTTCCCGAATCCTTTTCCCTCCCCTATCCTCTACGAGAGAGAGAGGACGTCACTCGCAGCTTCTTAGGATGGGCTGTCTTCGTGTGAGAGGCAGGAGAACGGGTTAAGGGTGAACTGATCCCCGCCACGTCCGCAACCGGGAATAGTTTTTTTCTGATTGCTCTTCTTTTTCCTGAAGAAGAAGTAGAAGAAGAAGAGTACTATTAACCACCCAGGGGCTGTCCATCTGCACCCTCTCACGGTAGGGGGTAAGGAAGAGAGAGCAAGAGAGAGAGTAGATTGGAAGGAGGTAAGGATCGGGGTCAGACCGGGTCATAGGTTAGGAACCCTCCTGAGAGGATGGGGAAGGTATTGGCCAGGGCGAACCTCCTGAGGAGACTCTCTCGTTCCTCCCATTTTCTTTTTTGAAAAGAGAAAATGAGGGTCTCTTGCCGAACTGGCCAGTCCGAGCCGACAGTGTTAGAGACCCTCCTGAGGAGGTCACCACCACTTCCACTGTCCTATGGCGGGCCTCTCATAGCACCAGAAAGAAAAGAGAGAGCAAAACTTTCTTCCCTTTTGTCGTACTCAGGAGGGTCGAATTGCGCCAGGGAGGAAGAAGAAAAGAAAATAAGGGAAATGAAAGAAGAGGAAAATTGTATGGGACGCTGGGGGAAGTAGACACACACGACCTCCCGAAAAGGAGGATCTCATAAGGCGGTGGGTTGGGATTGGTGGCGGGAGGGAGAGTGAAGGTCTCTAACGATAGTCATTCTCCACCGTCTAAACGAGACCCTCCTGAGTATTCGGTGCTTGGGTTAGCATCAAAGAAGAAAGGAGTCAGCCCTGTCCCCTTCTCTCTCTCTCTCTCTCGAGGTTTCCCACGGGCTCCCGAGTTACCGCGTTTCTTCTTGTAGAGAGAAAGAGAAGAAAGGCACCAATTGGGATCGAGTCCCGGCAAGGGTGTGAACTCAGGGGATCTGCCAAGGAGCGGGGAGGACAAAAGAAGGGAAATAAATGAAGAAAATATCCCCTGGGAAGGAACCCCTCCTGAGTTGCTTCTTTCTCTTCTTCTTCCTCTCCCTCTCTCTACGATGAAAAGAAAGGAAATGAAAGATTTTTCCAGAGAGGGGGAAGAATTACTACTTAAAGAAAGTGGAAGAAAAGGAAGAACCCCGAGAAAATCCGTGCCGGGATGGTGCAGTACGGGATTCCAGGTGGAGGGGAGCTAGGGGATCCTTATCATTGGCCTTTCTCTCTCCCTGTATTTCTTGTACAACACTTATTCCCAAACCTCTCCTCCACCGAAACCTCACTCAGCCAGGCTGGTAGTAAACGGGAGGGAAAGATGCCGTTGGGAAGATTTGGTCTACTGCGACATGGCCGGCCGGGCCAATTCATGGCCTCTCTCTTAGGAGAAAAAAGAGGGGATTCCACCTTCCCCCAAAATTTTCTTTTCTTCCAAGATAATGGCAGAGGATGGGATATCCTTCCTGAGTAGATCGAAGAAAGTGGCTGGGAGAAACTCCCTCAATTTTCCATCCTTATCATAATCACAGGAGGAAGAGGAGTCGGAGCCCACATCCGGTGTAAGGAGGCTTCAGCGGGTCTGGAACGGTGCCAACCCAGTTTGAGACTCTCCTGAATAGTAGAGTCGGGAGAGAGAGAGGGGGGAAGCTCCCGGCATCCCCCCGACTCTATCCTGGTATCATCTCTTTCTTTCTCTTTCTCTCACTCCTAGTTGGTGGGATCAGAAGAGAGGACCCACCAGCGCCCCTGTGAGGGGTGTTTGTCCCTTGTTGCAAGAAAAGAAATAGAAGAAAAGGGTCCATCGAGTGGAAGGTTAAGAGACCATCCTGAGTAATGGTGGTTGAGGTGTGGAATCTTCGTTCGTCGGGGTGCTCACATGGAAGAGTCAAAGTTTCCCGTGGTTTTTCCCAACTTTCTCATGACCCTCCTGAGTCACTTTTTTCAGGATCCCCCCTTTTTTTCAATTAAGGTGTCTCCTCCCCAGTAGTTTCCTCCTGAGGAGTACTGTCCTCCACCTGTGGGGGCGGCTGGAGGGGAAAGGATTTGGGGAGGTGTCGGCCTGTGCTTAATCAAGAAAATGGGAGGCAACGGGAGCACCGAAGGGGGGGGGGGTGATACTCAGGAAAGTCTCTGCTTTATCCACTTCTTCTTTCATAACATTGCCATTGATAAAATTCTCAGGAGGGACAGGACCCTCCTGAGTAGAATGAAAAGGAAGAAGAAATAGATACGGTAACAACGCACCGTTTCACACCTGGGTGGTGCGAGACGTACGACCCTCCTGAGTAAGAGAAAAAAGAAACTCAGGAGGGTCTCTAACCTATACCCTGACCCACTGATCGTGAGGTCCCGGGTTCAATGACCCAAGAGGGTCGCTGGTGGTGGGGTCAGTGTTGCCAAACTACATCGGTGTGAATTCCCGCTTGCTCCCGTTGGAACCGGCGTAATACCACACCGCCGCCTCGATCACCACCATTTCCAAAAGAAAAAAAAGGAAGTATGTCTCCCTCCCCTGCCTGCAAAGAAGAAAAAACATTTTTGCTGAGAGAAAGGGTGTGGAACAGACCCTCCTGAGTACCCCGCTTGAATGCACCCACCCACCCCCGGATTCATCAAACCTGACCAGACTGGTTGGGACTGGAGAGCCGAATCAGACCGGGTCAATCGTGTTAACGGGTCTTTTGGCCTAACCTCCACTCCACCTCCCCTGGAACCTCCCAAAAGGGGTCTGGCGGAATCACTGGGATCCCTCAGGAGGGTCTTCAGTTGAGGAATCAAGAAACAGAGGAGGAAACAGCTTGTCTTGACCGGATACGGCCCAAATGCTGGTGGCGGGCAGGCTACCCGTCCACTTCCGGCCCCGTGTCTTCTTTCTCTCTCCTTCTTTTTTCCCTCCTGAGGAGTGACCAATTCGTGTTTAGATGAATTTAGATTTAGGTGGCAACACAGGAAGTCCTTGTTAGATTTACTTTTCTAATATCTTTTTTAAATAAGTAGTCGGATTCGTATTTCATAAATCAGACAATATTGAGGTTTATGTAGCTGGTTGTGGTGAAACATAATTGATTTTTGTTCTAATATTAGATAAAAGATCGAAAAAATGCATGTTTATGTTACAAATAATTAATTTTGCTGACGATCCAATACTATTTACCGTTTCCATGGGGGATGTGCAGAAATAAATTTAATTCTACTTTTTATTTTTAACTGAAACCAACATGAACTCTCTGAGATTCATTTGTTATCGTATCGGTACTGCAAAGACACGTAAGTTCGATGATTTCAAGGTGACCTAGAGGTTAGCAAGCTTGCTTTCTGTGCGCGTAGTCACGGGTTCAATTCCGTCCCTTAAATGGAGTATTTCGGAGCCCACTTTACCAAAGAGTTCGTCATTACAAGCTAATCAGCCTGTATGGAACGTTAATAACAATTCAGTCAATCGAGTTCTGCTGTCGAGCATCCTCACGCAAACTTTTCAGACGTCAGTAGAAAGCTTGTAGTGACTGAGCGATGAGACCGCACTGTGCCTACTCTTATGCTGCAAAGTAAATTATTTGAAAACGAAAACGATGATGATTATAATGATTGGTATTGCGCTCGGAGACATGTATATGACAGTCCGGAGGTTCCTATGCAAGGTGAGCCAATAGTTTGCCATTGCCTTCCATCGGATAGAGATGACTGGACCTACAAATTACGTTCCTACTCACTATGTTTCCTGTTGGAAACGAAGCCGAGAACCCTTCGTCACATGGCGACGAGCAGTGATTCTGCCAGGATTTTCAGTTGGTGGGATGTAAAGTCAAAATTGGGTGGGTGCAGTAGCGGCCTTAGGTACGGGCAAATCGGGCAACTGCCTAGGTAGAGAGGCCCCGCGCTGCCTACAATTGTAGTTTTGCCTGCCTGGTGTCTGGAGTCCTAAAATACTGCAGTTCTAGTTCTTTATCATATATAAATAAATGATCAATCTTAGTGTTTGTTTACTGCTATTTGTTTATTTTCAAACTGAAATTTGTTGATCATAGTTGATTGAGTAGATGCCACGTTTTAGTTCTCCGATTTGTGTGTGTGTGGAAAGTAGTGTTGTGAAATCTACCCGAACAATAATTATTTATTTATTTCATCGACACAACAGGCCTTAATGCCTATTTATAGCGTCTACAATAATTGTTACATTGTTACATTTAATGACACAAATAATAGAACATCTATACCCTTTTTCTTTCTTTTTCTTGTCCAAAAAGTTTATTTTTCTTTCTTTCTTTCTTTTTTTACAATATATTCTGTATTAATCTTTTGTACAATTCTTCCGAATTTCCAAATATGTCCAAATTTGTACAATTCTTACCTATTGCATTATAAGTAGCACTAGTTCTCCATGTAGGTGACACATTTAATACGTTTGTACGAGCTTTTCTGCAGTAGAATAGGCCACTATTTCCCTCGCGCGTTCTGAGGGATGGGACCTTAATAATTATTTTTGCAATTAATTCGGTACAGTCTATTTTATTGTGCAAAAGTCTGTACAAGAAAAGTAAGTCGTTTAATGTTCGTCTTTGATCAAGCTTCTGAAATGTAAAATTATCAATTAAATTGTTGTAAGATTCGTATAAAAATTTGCTTTCTACGTGTTCGATCTTCTGGCAACTAGCTTTCATAGAGGTATTCCATATAAGTGAGGCATATTCAAGTTTGGACCTAACATAGGAATAGTAGAGAGTTTTCGAAGTGCTATCATTTGCAAATTCTTTGGTTGTCCTAACAAGAAATCCTAGGTTTCTATATGTATCATTGGTTATATTTACCACATGTGGCGAAAAGGTTAGTTTATTATCGAATGTAACACCTAAATCTTTAATTGTATCCAATTTTTTTAAGCTTATTCCATTGATCGAGTAAGTGAAATCGTAAGTTTTTTTTCCGTCTGCTATAGGTCATGGCTTTGCACTTACCAATATTTATTTCAAATCTATTCCAAGAACACCATTTCAGTATACTGGACAAATCCTGTTGAAGCACTAGACAGTCAGTCATATAAGGACTTTACATTGACAAATATATTTAAGTCGTCTGCAAAGAACAGCTTACGAGAATTTTGAATAAACTGTGGTAAGTCATTAATAAATAATAAAAACAGAAGAGGACCAAGATTAGATTCCTGAGGAACACCGGAACCGACATAAAAGCAAATGGTTTTATATTCTTTATATAGAACTGTTTGTTTACGGTTACCTAAATATGATTTGAAGAATTGGATCATAGAAGGACTAAAACTGAATGTGGAAAGCTTTTGAATTAGTATATTATGGTCTATAGTATCGAATGCTTTTTTAAAATCCATGTATACAACATCTACTTGTTCTTTATTGTCTAAGGCGGAAGCTATGAAGTCTGTAATTATAGCCAGATTAGTTACAGTAGATCTTTTCTGTAAAAAGCCATGTTGATATATTGAAAGTACCGGCTTAACATGCTGCATGACTTGATCATAAATGACACATTCAAATACTTTAGCAACCGTTGACAATATGGCTACAGGACGATAGTTGTCAACTTTATTTTTATTGCCTGCTTTCGGAACTGGACATATAATTGATTCTTTCCACATATCCGGAAATACACTTGTTCTTATTGATAAATTAAATAACGTATATAGCGGTTTTTTAAAAATATCACTACAACCCTTCACAATATAAGCTGGTATATTATCAGGCCCAACTGCCTGATTCGGTTTCAGTTTCTGTATGGCCTTTTGAATGTCACTTATACTTATTTCTAAAACGTGGAATAAGTTCTGACATTCCTCCTGCTAGTCTTCATCAAGTATATTGTCAGTCGTTTTAATTGAAGAAGATTTATTGTAAATAATTTAAAATGCTGAGCGAAAGCAGTGGATACCTCATCGTTGCCAGTCAGGTTCTGTCCCTCATATAACATGGGTATTGGAGAAAGATTGGCGTGATTTACTTTTGATATAGGACCAGAAGTGTTGTGGGTCTTGTTGTTATATTATTTTCAGTATTAGAAATAAACGCACTATGTGCTTTTTCAATTTCCCGCATCACTTCCTTACGTAGTCTGCAGTACTCTTTATAGTGATATAGATGATCGGTCGTTGCCTTCCCCTTAAGCCATTTAACTCGTTGACGCCATTTCATTTTAATTTTGTCTATTATACTGTTTGTAAACCAGCAAGGAAAAGTTTTTGTCGTTGGCCTTATTTTTGGAATACACTTTTGAAATATTGCAAAAATTACTTTATAGAACTCATCAACTGCTTCATTCACATCCGTATGTTTTCTTTTTAACTTTAGCCAATCTACTTTAGCTAATTCATTATAAAGATATGCATAATTCCCTTTCTGAAAATTGAATCCTAGTACATTTCTTTTGTTTCTGAGTTTAGGTGATCGAACGCGTGGAAAACTTATACAAAGTGATGGGTGGTAAGCATCCTCTTTAACTAATAGATGCAGTCCAAATGTAACTACTGTTACATTTGGAAGGTTACTGATTACTAAGTCTAACGTTCTCTCTAAGCTATTTGTAACATTATTATGTGATTCCATGTCATGATATAACATAAAATGATATAGACTCTGGCATTTATTTGTTGATTGAGCCAAATCAAAACTTTTGCTGGTAATGGAGGGAAGATTTATATCACTGACAAGGAGAACAATGCTACCTATTATGCAATTAATTTCAATAAAATGAAAAAAATACTCATACAATGAAATATCAGAGTTTGGTTCAAAATACACAACATATATGTAAAGTGGTTTGGAATTTATCATTGTTTTCACAAGAAAACCCTCAGGGTCCTGGTCAGTAACAAATACTTGAGTGACATCCAGGCCCCGAACTGCCAGCAAGACCCCTTCCCCTGTTGTTTTTCCACTGTTTTGGTAGTCTCTGTTTCTACGGTAAACCCTGTTATTGCCCATCTATTATCAAAAAATTCAGAATCAAAATAATCACCAGTCTCTGTTATTGCTACAAAGTCATAATTGTTTATTGAAATGTTTCTAGAGAATTCACATGTTTTATTTCTGAGTGATCTCGCATTCATATAGTACATTAGAAAATGCTCATTGGGTACGCTATTATTAGTACAACTACCTTTATTTGTTCTTGATCCATCACTGAACACATTTTTAACAGTCTTACCTCGCTCAAGGTCAGTATCCTTTCCTTGTCAATAAATGCTATTTTGACCGCCCCTGCCTCTTCGAGCAGAATATCTTGTTTGTCTGGATGGTTGAGACTCTCCGACACTTGTCGCCGTAGACTCAGCGGGAGACCACACAAAAGAGATAGTATTTCTTTCCCCATCTGGATCCTTTGAAGCACTCCCTTTGTTCACATTCACTGAGCATGCACCAACAGTATCACTTAACCTTCTTTCGTCTTCGTTTCGCAGATTCTCCAAAGTGTAAGACTTCCCATCGATATTAGGTTTATTAAATTGCAATCTCGCCCGTTGTCCACGTTCCTTAGCCTGAATTTGGTAGCCGTTAAGTTCTCTTCTAGTGTTCCTGACAGCGAACGAAAAATCTTCACTTATGCGCACGAGTGTCCCTTTAGCACGATATGCACTTTCTTCTTTCCTTTTGTAAAATGAAAACTTAGCAATGATCGGTCTGTTTTTCCCTTACCCAGTCTGTGCGATCTGTCTATATCGAACGGATTCAGTTCAATTTGGAGCTTCTTCTTAACAAAGGCTTTAACCAATCTTTCACAGTCGTCCCAAGTTTCATTTTGCCCTTCCTCAATATAATAGAAAATTAAATTGTTTCTGCGCGAGAAATTTTCAAGTTTATCAATCAGCCTATTATTAGTTTCTAATTGATTTTTAAGTTCTATATTTTCTTGCCTTACTATTTTTAATTCACCAGCCAAGTCGCCTAAGCGTTTGCCCAACTCATTTGTTGTTGTACATAAGTTTGATATTTTTCTGTCCATGACATCGAGTTTAGAAATAACATCCTCTAGTGTGACAGGACCCGGATTTAACTGTATATTACCGATTACCAACAATATGGCAAGTATAAACTTTCCGTTGACACAATTCGTTCACACTGCTTGCGGGGACACTTTAGTCGCACTCTCCCACACCACAAGCTTATTCTCACACGCCAAGTTTGGGTATCTGTCCCCATGTTGTCACAGTTCACTACGTTCAGGAGCTTCCAGCACACACCTCTCTCAAGGACGACCTTTACAAGACATTATATTGAACTAAGAATAATACCCACAATTCCCGTTACTGTTGTGTCTGCCAAGGGGGCTCTTCTAAGCTGAAGCTTATCAAGATCTATCTAACGAACACCATGACCCAAGACCAGTAGTCTGCTCTTCTATCTATAGAATACGACGTTGCAACTGGGACCGCGACAAGGTGTCACGACGACAAGTTGTACCGTAATGCTTGGCTCACTGGCGTCAAGTTGTATCACTTTTATTTTGGTTCGATGGCGACAAAGTATCATGACGACAAGTTGGCCCACATTCCTGAAGAGATATAACTTGTCGGGGCTACACCCGACAGGTTATCCCACTTTTATTTTGGTTCGCTGGCGACAAGGTATCATGACCAACACTCGTTTCCAATCAGGAGGAAAGTAACGAGACGGGTAATTAGTTGAAACATCCATGTGAATCCATGTTTTTATAGTGCATTAAAGGAATATTTTTAGTACATATTGATCCGGTGATTATCTGTAAGTTTTTTTTTTTTTTAATTTAAAGAAAATCCTAGTGGGTAGTCAGTCTAACAAGGGACCCTATCGAGAAGTGCGCTCCGAAAAGAGATTTTTTTTTAACTATTGGAAAGAAATCTTAACGCTATACAACATACGTAAAAATTAGCTGCCCAATTACAGAACTAACTGAGAAATTGAAGTTATTTGAAAAATCCAAATTTGACTTTTGTTGTCGTTCGGAGCACACAAACCGAATTCGACAGCCATGGTCACATATAAATTCATCACCCTAAAACATGATCTTTATCATTTGTCGAATTTCGCTTCGTTTTCGAGATATCACTTGGAGCCCAAAATCGATTATTTTTTTCGTACAATGTTAAATAAAAATAACATTTTTCGGTAAATCATAAAGTATGCATTAACGTAATGTTTAGCGTTTGATAGTTGATTTATATCAATACGGTGCACATAACGAGTTAAAATGTGTTATCAGTGTGTTCTTCAGTGTTGTAAAATTGGTATATTGTTAATGGTACTACGACGGTTTATTGTATATATGGTATTCCCCAATGATGATAAACATTATGAGACACAGAAGATTACACTTCAAACGTGAAATATTGTATCAGGTCAAACATGGAACATCAACAGTGAGAACTGATACTGTGTGAATGTTTTTAAAAAAATTATTAGAGATTTGGACTGACGTCCGCGAGGTTCAGGGTTTGATTCTCGGCGAGTAAAGAATGTTTTTAAAAAATGATTAGAGATTTGGACTGACGTCCGCGAGGTTCCGGGTTTGATTCTCGGCGAGTAAAGGCGGCCGAAGCGTTGTTCTAACTTCATCGCCACCAATCGAGAGCAAGGCCAAGGATACATGTGGGCCTCTCAGCCGCGCTCAGAGGTCGAACTGAGATCTCAGCGTTCCGTGTTAGAAATCCTTGCATGGATGATTGTGTTGTCCTGAACTAAGTAAATATTAATATGTGAATTTGAATAAACGACAATGAATGATTATTTTTTAGAAAGTGAATAAAGCTTTGAAGGTCCCACGTTCGATTCACGGCTCGAGACATCCCATTTTTTCGTGTCCACCTATAGTGTCGTGAGGCAAACTGCGGAGACGTGTAAAGAGACGTGATAGCATTTGATCAAAGAAAGCTCTCCACATATGCCCGTTAACGGCTATAGGCAGGGCTGTAGTCGAGGGTATACGCAGTATATACCCTCTGATTAACCTTACACATTACCGTATACCTTCCGCAAAGACTCGTATGTCATCTACTTTCTTTTCGTTTATGTATTTAATTTCCATATTCCCCCAGTGAGATTATTAGTCAGGTACTTTTTCTTCCACTTGAACAAAATGTTGAGAAGGATCGTTAGCATATTATCGGAATCTGTTGACTACAATAATAATTTTGTAGAAATACGCATGCATGTACAGTCAGTTTGAGCAGAACTTTTGCTAGCTTGGGTGGCCTCCTAGTGCAGGTCTTGAGTAGTATGAGATTTGACTTGTGCTTTGAGAAGCAAGGTAGAAGTTTGACTTTTCGATATATATATAAAGGGTGCGGAAAAACTACGTAGCCAAACTTCGGGAGGTGATGCCTCTCACTGAAAGAAGCAAAAAAGACATAGGGACCGGGGGGGAATTCCGCCCCGGTGAGGAGCTACAGCGTGCCGAAAGCGTGGGAAAATGAACTTTGAAGCTTCCTATTTCCAAAACGAATAACAATGGAGATAATGCGGCCTGGTGCCGTCACAGACTTACACCTGCTCGTTCCAAAAATGCAGGTTTCGAATTTGTGGAATGGGTGCGCAGGGGATTCCCCAAAGGAAGTGGGGGATTTTGAGGGAGTCCCAGAAATGTGCTGAAGTAAAGATGAGTCAAAAGAAGCATGAATAAGACGAGTATCGAGCAACGAACAATAATCCGTTTGCGGCAGATCGAAATCTCGAACAGATGTCCTATGGTGAATGATTCTGTGTAACTATGCGTGGTTGCATAACAATACACATGTGTATCGAAAGGTTAGCTTAGCTGTCATGAACGAGAGAGAATGTTATTGTGTGGTTGGATGACGGTGATTATGTGCTTCATCACAAAAGGAAAGACCTATTACGACCTATTGTCACGTCAGAGAACGTATGAGAATACCCTACTTTCTTTGGCTATGGCTCACGAATCACATATTTCTGAACTTCAAGACAGAATATATATATATATATGTACTACAGTGGATTCCTAGAGAAACGAAACGACCGAGACGACGTCCAAATGTAAGATGGGTAGATGAAATCAAGCGTTTTTCAGGAGCTACATGGATGAGGATATCAGCAGACCGAGATATGTGGAAAGAAAAGGGGGAGGCCTTCATCCAGCAGTGGATAGAAAACGGCTGAATATGATTGATGATATATATATATATATATATATAGACTTATGTGTGTGTGTGTGTGTGTGTGTGTGTGCGTGCGTGCGTGCGTGCGCACCTCCATACCCGACAATTGTGGCAATACACAGCAACTCTCCAACGACAGAAGTGGCACTTTTTCCAGGGTGCTCGTTTTGGTTAACAACATGGGAGTCATTATCTACGCTTCTAGAGGCCCTAGAGCGAAAATAACGTGGTTCCCAATGTTGTTGCTAACAACCGGTTGAGTCTTACACACGTGTGTAAAAGTCGATAAAAATTCTTTAATTTTCGTGTGTATACCTCCGTATGACTTGGAGATACACACTGGTATACAAGCGTTATTTCCTATTCTGTCAAAGACAAACGTTCTGATTGGATGTCAGAATGTTTTTTTGTGTTCTGTCTTCCTATTGGTTACCTTTCAAGCACAATTCCACCAGCCTTTCCTACTGGCTGAAAAACGCGGGTAAACCATATCAGGAAAAAAATGAAGGCGGGTTTGAGCAAAAATCAATGCTTTCTTCTTAAAAACAAAGTAAAAAGTAAGTAAATAGTTATTTTTAGAGATTTTAACGTCGAAAGATCTAATAAAGTGCGTTATATGTTATGTGTGTGTAGTAGTAGTTATTAGAAAATATAGATATGTACTAAAACTAAATATGTTACGAAATTCACTTCAAGAGCAGGGTGCAAATTCTTGACTGGTGTGATTTTATTACACAGGTTTTAGGGTATGGTCACTATGAATGACGGATCGCCTAATTTCATGAAATTTGCATAGCACGTACAGTAACCTTAGAACTCAGGAATTTTTGTGCGGATATGAATAGGGGCTGAGTTAGGCCCTATGAAATTTAGAGGTAGTCACAATAAAAGTAAGTTGATTTTTTAGTTGTAAATTGAATAGACGTGTTAGTATCTCCTCCCCTCCCCCCCAATGATTTGGAAGTGGTATTTAGTAATAATTAGGCTTTTACTTAGGAAGACACTCGAAATTATTGATGTTACATACATGGGAGACCAGTTTTCGTTACCTGCCGAACAGTCTACTGTAAGTTGTAGGCCTAGTACCGTATCTGAAGGCTCTCGTGAATTTGGGGGGGGGGGGTACTAAATGCCTTCCCATATATATATATTAATAGGAGCAATATCCCCCTTTTGGCATCAGAAACATATATTTTAGGCTAAAACAAACCTGTTGTCTCACTCAGCTTTTATCACCTCTGGTCCGCCTATACCAAGGTTAAATAAATCTTGCTGGACCAGCAAGGATCCAACATGAGTTTCCAGCAACACAGAGTGGATTCTGGAAAATGTTTCAAAACACACACTGTGTTGCTGGAAATTTGCTGGTGCGAATATTACTTTTCCTGGATTTTTTGCTCGATCAGAAAAGATTCTGGTAAATGTTTTAAAACAAACACTGAGAGATCGGAACAAATGGAAGCCTCTTAGCTCACGGAATTGACGTACCATTTGATTGCAAAACACTGATGATGATGATGAGTGATCCAGATTAAGTTAGGTTGAGTTAATTTAGCTTTCTTTAAATGTTAGGTGATACTAAACATGAGACTATTTGCCAATGTCAGCGGACGGGGCTTTACTAATTCATAGTTGGCCGCTTTGGGATTGGTACCTGTATGTCAGTGTTTTTTTTTTTTTTTTTTTTTTTTTTCTTATACTAATAATACGGACTTCAGGCTAGGTAAAGTTGGGTTAGTTTCCTTTACAAATTGGAAAAACTACACTTACTTATAGCCTAATGTGAGAAATCTTTCGTATCTATTTGGTCCTTGTACTAAAGAAAATACTAGAGTTCTTACGGTTATACTTATGGGGGAAAAATTAACTAAATGCTTGCCGTCCCCTGTTGGTCTCTATTTACAAATGTTACTCTTACTGCATCCCCAAGTGTGATGATTGAACTTTGACCGAAAAAAAATAGTCGATGTTTAAAATGTATGGTGAACGCTGACATAATCACCTTTCTGGACATATTTTCCGCTACTTTACTACCTGAAAATGCGAGGAAAGTAACATTTGCGGGTATAGACAAACCAGAAATCACGAATAAATCATTGTAAATATTAAGTGAATGGGCGCATGTTTAGTTATTAACAAAGTATATTCTTTACGGCTACGGAAACAAAAGCTTGTGTATATTTCGCTCGCTGCAGTTCAATTGGAATTGGAGTTGTCACAAGTCGGAACATGTGATCTTTGATCAAAGAATTAAAACATCCTATATATCATTTTTCGCATCAGAAATAACTGTATTTTACTATTGCTAACGCAAACAGCCCTAAGCTTAACTAATTTGAAGTCAGAAATCATAAGTGATCTTTCCTTTCTCCAGACACAAATAATTATGTTTAAAAAAATGTCTATATCTATTTCTTTTTACTAACAAGACAGCATATGGATAACGAAGTTTGTAAAGTGTGACACATCGATTCTAATTTATTATGAATTGCACGAATCGTCAAAAATCACTGTAGGGGGCGGACTATACTCAATCCGAAACAAATTGCGGGACAATTTACTTAGCGGACCTGTGCCTTGTACTTGTGCAAGGAGCGACTACATACAGGGTAAGTTCTCGGAAGGGATAAGATAAGATAAAATGAATTTTATGGGCGGTAACAGCACTATGGCTTACGCCCGTCCCGATACGGGGGAAGCCCCTTATCTTTGTCACGTCTAAAAATAGCTGTTAACTAAAATCATAAAAGTATATAAAAGCTGAAGATCTAAGCTCTTCAGAAAAATAAAATTGTAGTAAAAACTAAAGATGTATATGGTCTTTAGCAAAAAGGGTAAAAACGTGAAGGATGTAAATAGGCCTTCACAAAAAATAAAATAATACTACATAAAACGTAACAGCTATGGGACATAATTATCTCAGAGAGACGGAGATAAACCCGTCTCACGGAGATAACTAAAAACTCTCCGCAACATACCTGGTTCATCCCCTAACAATGACGCCATGTCATTGGGGATGTTATAACGTTGTCTGAGATGATTATATCCGGGACAATCTAAAAACATGTGACGAATACTTAAAACCACATTGCAATGATTACAATGTGGTGGATCCAATCGTCGTAACAAATAACCATGTGTCAGCCGACTGTGTCCTATACGTAGACGACATAAAAGGACTTCTTCACGCCTACTCTCTCGGCAAGAGGATTTCCATGGAGCAACAGTTACCTTAGTTTCTTTCAGTTTATTAACAGCTACGTCATTCCATCGTCGCTGCCATTCATTTCGCGTAACCTGCCTATAATATATCATCATGTCCTGAAATGGGACGTGATGAATGTCAATGTTAGCTCCTAAAGAGGCCTGACGAGCAGCTTCGTCTGCCAATTCATTACCATGGATACCAACATGACTTGGTATCCACGAAAAGACAACCTCACCACCGCCAGAGCAGATGGCGTGTGTCTTACAGAGAATATCTTGCACGAGCGGATGTTTCGAATACATATTGTCAAGGCTTTGAACAACACTCTTAGAATCTGTACAAACAAGGATGCGGTTGAAACCATGAACAAGACTAAAATCCAAACCCTTTAAAAGAGCATATAGCTCAGCAGTAAAAATACTGGCTTTGGGATTAAGACAAAATTGGCGGGCTTCCCCCTCTACAA
>JAGDQP010023812.1:0-28695 GCA_022664845.1 Lepisma saccharinum | reverse complement strand
ATTCAATCTCCTACGCCATACAACGAAAATCATCCTCTGATTGGTTTGACGTAATCAGTCTGTTGTATTTCCGTAGCTATATGCTTCTCCCTATGTTACGTTCCTTATTCAGAAGTTTGAAGACAAAAAACAAAAAAGAGAAAAACATTTACTTCATCACTTAACGAAATAATTAATGTACAAATCTGCAGAACACACTTCAATAAGTTTAAACACCAAAACATGTTTTTAATAACAGAAATTACTCGAAACATAGACAGGGGGCAGTCTTAACTTGCAATGTTCTTCTTATCGCTCGTTCGTGCAACTGTTCATATCTTGTAAATTTAACTCAGTTGGTTAGCGCATGCAACTTTTAATTTTTTATACTTTCACCTAAGGCTGTTCGAATCCTATCAATGGCCGTGTTTTATTTTACTTCACGAAACGCATGAGTAACTTGAATGTGAAAGTTTCCATTTACGTTTTTGTTTCTTACATGCTTTTATTATTATTTTATACAATGACATATTAAAACTATTCAATACATTCACGGCCTACAAGTACGTTAAATTGTTAACAGATGGTAGTAACGAGCACTATTAATTCATGTGCTTTTAAGTTCTTGAAAAATACTTCACTAGCATTCATTAAAAAAGTATACGATTGTCGGATGTAAAAACCCACATTTTTTTTACAGAAAAAAGAGGTAATTCTTTTTAAATACAAGAGTTCTAAAGAGCATTATTAGAAGATATCTTATGATTTAATCATGAAAATGAAAAAAAAAGAGCTGATATAAATTAGTGTTGAAGCTACCAAACTATATCAATATCTTAAAAAGTATTAAAAGTAAAAATCAATTTTAAATGAATAAAACGAACTAAATGACGTGTTAAGGCATACAGAAACGTTATTCACCAGTTATACTATTTCTTTCGACCCATTTTTGCGATCTCTTTTTAACAATACTAACAAATCAAATACCATTTGTATGTCAATGACAAGCAGTCGGAAGACTGATTACGTCATAACATGGCGGCGTCCGATTAAGCGCAAGGCTGAGACGCTTTTGAAGCAAGTCTTTATAACTTGATAGATTCATCACAGAAAGAAAAGAAAATGTTTTCCGTAGTCTGCTTTAATAGAAGAATTTTTTATTGCAATAAAAAAAATACTACCGGAAATGTCCATTGAGAGAATGCAGCGTACAAGAAATTCCGCACGTAAAAATACATAGTCAAGTAATTGACGTTGCTCTAAATCACGGACGAAAGAACGAAACCAGCGTATTCTCCAATATCATAGTGCTTTCAATAATAAAGCGTGAGCACTGACTGTTTTACACGGAAAGAATAGGACGAACTTCGTTCCGAAAGCTTATACATACATAGATCGAATATTTTGATTAACTTTATTGAAATAAAATCTCCATATCTTAAGTAGACAAATATGGTGTAATATTTTTAAAATTATTTAAATTCATTTTGAAAATAAATATTTATTTTAAGGAAGTGGTGTTAAAATATTTTTGAACACATTTTTAAATAATTATAAAATATCTCGAAATTCACTAATTCTAAAGCTCTTTTACTATCAATTTGAATATTATTTTTAAAAATCTATTTTCTTCTTATTATTAAAACAACTTTTAAAGCGTGTATTAATATCAATTCTTTTTTCGAAAAGGAATTTTGAGATTATTGAATTTGCGTTTTGAAATAAAGTAAATATTTTTCTAAAATATTTTTATTTAAATATATTATTTTTTTTCGTGTTTTAAATAGCTTTTCCCATATCATCTTGTTACTGTGTATATTTTAATTGAAGTTATTGATATCCAGTAATAATTGTAGATGTCTCTATCTTCATTTTGGGTTATGGTGCTGGCAACCCTGATTTGATGACGGCGAGACGAAGGAATGCGAATTCATATTTTTATTGTAATCCAAATGTGATGAGTGTTACACATCGTGATAACTTTGCATTGCAGTGTTCCTAGTTTCGACTCTTGTCATCTGGATCAAGTGTGTTCTAAAAGTCTTTTTGGTCTGCTACGAGTATAAACCTTAAGCAGTGACGAAGGTAACTTGTGATGAAGAATCATGAGAACTCTGTTACAGCTAAATTACTACCTTTTAAAGACTTTTTTTTTAAAAGGAGAACGAAGAGCGTTTTCAGGATGTGCTGTATGTTTAAGAGATATGCTTACACAGGTGAACAAATATCTCGACGCAAAAGAAAATATTCCAATTTGAAACATGCAAGCCGCATGCTTCGCTTGTGATTTGGTCCAGTAGCAAATAGAAAAACGCGACGCGATTTCCCTACTGGATACTTTAAAAACAAAAAAGAGTTGCTAGTTAAAGCGGCTGCTGCGGACATGAAAAGTCGCCCTAATACAACATTTACACTCTTTCTAATTCTGCTTCGTTTTTGAGTAATTAATTACAATTTTCTTAGGCTACTTACTCTTCAAAAAATTAAGATCATTATTCTTTCGCTTTTATACAAGTAATAGTAATATATATTTTACTTCTTTTTTTTCTATAAAACTATTATTAAATCGACAAAAACAACAAAAATGAGTCTCAAAGATACTCTTAATCAACTACAACACACACACACAAAAAAGTACCACATCTTTCCCTAGATATTGGAGAAGTTTTTAAAATGCGGAAGTGAGTAAATCTGATTTTACCAATGACCTCTATCTAAAAGCGATACTGGACTAACTGCTGCCATTGAAAATTTCATGAATATATGTAGCTAGAGAGCGGAGAGGACACTTAATCTCATTTTGCCCACTTCCAGTATAAACCAATATAGGCCACATTTCCGGTTCTAACTCAGTTTTTAACGCTTGATATCGCTATGCGGTCCTTTTATTTATTTTTATCGTAATTCCTAAAAAAAAAAACGTAATTATTTGCAGTAATTCCTATTATATACAGAGTCCGTTGTACTATTATATGAATAACACAGGAATTAAGACTTAAATAAAAAAATCGTGCCACACTGCGATAAGAAGCGTATAAAACTGAGTTAGGACTGAAGATTTGGTTCACATTAAATTAGACTGGAAATGGACAAACGACTTTAAATTTTTGCTCTACCGTCTATCTTTTGACACTAAGTAGTCAGTCCAGTATCGTCACGTAGAGCTCGATGGATTTTACCCAACGTTTATAGAACAAACTAATAGCTTGTCTCACACAAGAGGTCAGACTTAACCAAGGATGTTAGAATTAGATTGGCCAAAATTGAAAAACTTGAATCCAAACGTAATAGCGCCACCCTCTCGTCTTGATGTGAGCAGCCAGAATTTAGAAGAGTAGTAAAGACTTGATTTGAAAGTGATCACCTTATAAATTTGTCGTTCTACTTTTTTTTTAGTTGCCTAATTAATAGTATAATATTTAACAAAATTAGCACAATAGTATTTAAATTTTCTGTTAAACCCAATCTCCTAAATTCTAACTGGGCACACCAAGCTGTCGGACTGACGTTACGTTCGGATTGTTCTTTTTATTTTGACCTATCCTCTCATTCTAACATCCTTGGCTAAGCCAATGACGTCATGTGTGAGGGAACCTATTAGTTAGCTCTACGAGGGCCACTATTTATATTTTGAGCCTTGGCAACACTGATTGTATTTAGGTGCCATTTGACGTTTCCATAGAAACGTCTGACATTCTTGACCATAACGTACTTCAAATGTTTTGTCAATAGCTTTATTTGTGTTGTTTACGATGAATTGAAGATTGCGTGACAACAGAGAAATGGAATTAACTCGTGAACATTTTCGTGCGATGATTTTTTACGATTTTCGATGTGGATTATCCAGACAAAAGTGCATCGATCAACTGATTTCCACATTTGGCGATGAAGCCCCATCCTTTGCCACTGTGAAACGCTGGTATAACGATTTTAACCGTGGCCGCCATTCGCTCACTGACGAAATTCGCGAAGGTCGTCCAAAATCAGTTGTTATTCAAGAAAACATTGATGCTGTGCAAAACCTAATACTGCAAGATCGTCATGTGACATACTGTGAGATTGAGGCAACCCTTGGCATTAGTTCCACCAGCATATATAAAATATTGCATGATCATTTACCTGTGAGAAAGGTTTGTTCTTGTTGGATCCCACATAATTTGACAAGAACTCAAAAAGAAGCTCGGGTCGATTGGTGCACACCAATGCTCAATAAATACAATGGCGGTGCTTCAAAAGACGTATATAAGATTGTAACAGGTGATGAATCATGGATATATGCATATGAGTCGGAACATAAACAGCAGTCGACTGTATGGGTGTTCCAAGATGAACCAAATCCAACAAAAGTTGTTCGCTCTCGAAGCACATCGAAACAAATGGTCGCCTGTTTTTTTTGGGGGGAAACTGGTCATGCGGCAACTGTGCCTTTAGAGGAGCGTAGAACGGTGAACTCTGAATGGTACACAACAATTTGTTTGCCGGAGGTCTTTGGTCAAATACGGAAAACAAACAAGCGCCGTCGGATCATTCTTCATCAAGACAATGCGAGCTGTCACACATCTCGTCTAACAACCGACTATTTGAACACTCAAAAAATCGAATTCATGGGTCATCCGCCGTACAGTCCTGATTTGGCACGCAATGACTTCTTCTTTGTTCCCGAATGTCAAGAATAAATTGCGTGGACAACGATTTTCGTCGGCGCGAGAAGCCGTTGATGCGTTCAAAAAACATATTATGGAGGTGTCTCAATAAGATTGGAAAAAATGCTTTGACAAATGGTTCGAACGAATGCAAAAGTGTATTGATCATAAAGGAGAGTATTTCGAAAAACAATAAATCAATTTTCAATGACACATTACTGTTTTTCATTGTTAGGCTCAAAATATAAATAGTGGTCCTCGTATAAATATTTGATTCGGCAAGATGGCGGGTTAATGGATGGAAGCTGCTAAAATTCTTAATGTTTAATTTGCTCAAATTTATAGCGATTTTGGCCTTCATTCCTCGAAAATTTAACAAGAAACGTCATATAGTGGTTCAATACTTCATGTAATAGAGTTTCAAGTTTGAAATTGAAAATTAATAGTGAAATATACATCATAAATGGACTGTGACTAGAGTTAAAGAGTTGAACTGACGCCTATGGCGGACTGTAACCATAGCAACTGGTAATCAACTGACATTAAAACAGCAATTGTAAAGACTGATGGCAACTGTCATATATTAAAAATATTATTAAAAACAGCAATTGTTTAAACAAATGTGCCATGGATGGGCGTAATTAATGCCATTTCCGCACTAGCTATTAGACCAGACCAGATCTATAAATATTAATTCTCACCAGGATATTGTTAATGGCCTCTATCAAAAAACGGTACTGGACTGACTGCAGCCATTGAAAATTTCAAGAATATATGAAGCCAGGGAGCGGAGAGCACACTTAATCTCGTTTATCCACTTCCAGTCTAAACCAATATGAACCAAATTTTCAGTGCTAACTCAGTTTTTTTACGCTTATTAACGCTGTGTGGCCCGGTTTTTGATTTATGACTTAATTCTGGCAAAAAAAAAAAACACTTAAATATTATTTGCAGTATTTTCTATTCTATGCAGAGTACGATATACTCTTACATGAATAACTCAGAAATTAAGACTTAAATTTAAAAAAATCGGGCCGCACAGCGATAAGAAGCGTATAAAACTGAGAACTGAAAATTTGGTCCCCATTGGATTAGACTGGAAGTGGACAAACAAGTTTAAATATTTGCTCTGGCGTCTATTTTTCAACGCTAAGTAGCCAGTCCAGTATCGTTACGTAGAGCTCGATGGGATATTGTAAACAAAATGTATATAAGAAATTAATAAAAAACTGATAGTGAAAAAAAAGAAGTGCATAACGAACACATTTTTTTTTTCCTTCAGGAAGACATCATGAACATGCAGCTCTTGTGAACTAAACATAAATTTTTAGAGATAATGTTTACAAAATGTTTGCAAGAGATGTAGTTTTTACAGTTTAAAGAGTATTAAAAAGATAAAGAACAAAGTTTATTGTGTATTGGTGGCTGCAACATTTTAGCTGATTCCTTCCATTTTACCCGCGCTCTCTAAGGTTTCGTGTAGACTATCACGGTTTAAAAATAATAAGATAAGTTTCCTAAGTTTGAAACCTTTCTGTCGATAACTTGAGTGACAAAACTAAAGTACATTACAGAAATACCATAAAGAAATGTCATATGCCGAATTTAACAAAACAGCGATGTCGAACACTCTGATTTCAAATAACTTACAAAGTCCGTCTGTATGTAGTTGCTTGTATTGAGACGCTAACATGAAGCATACAATGGAACTAGCTAATCCCAAGAAAAGGCTTGATAAACTCGTTGTAACCATTGAACTTCTTCAGCAGAAAACAAAAACAATTTCGCAAATGCTGTATAAAAAGCGTGCTTTATTATTTATTTTACAGTATAGACAAAGCGATTAGGAAGCAATTCTTTAGCCATAGCGGTTCACAGCCATATTTTGGTACTTGTAATGGTTATGGTATAGATGTGACTTTAAGACGCTCACATGATCTCTCTCTCATCTTCCTCTTTATTTCTCTTTATCTTACCTTTCTCTCTCTTTGTCCTTTCTTCCTTTCCTTCGTTCTTTGTTTCTTTCGTTTTATCTTTCATTCTTTTTCTTTCTCTCTTCGGTTCTTTATGTATTTTGTTCTTTCTTTTGTTCTTTATTTGTCATTCTATCCTTCCTTCTTTCTTTATTTCCTTCTTTCCTTCATTTCCTTGGTTCTTTATTTTGTTCTTCCTTCTATCTTCCATTCGTTCTTTCTTTATTTCCTTTGTGCTTTCTTATATTCTTTCCTCCTTCTGTTCTTCCTTTCGTTATTTTCTTCTTTCTTTCTCTCTTTTACTCTCCCTTCTTCTATCCCTTTCTTCCTCTCTCTTTCTTTCTTTTATCTTCCACTCGCCCTTTATTACATTTTACCTTACCTTTCTCTTTGTTTTCTTTATTGTTCTCTTTGTGCTTTCTTCCTTTCCTTAGTTCTGTGTTTCTTTTGTTCTTTCGTTCTATCTTTCATTCTTTGTCTTTTGTTATTTCTTTGTTCAGTTCCTTCTTTTGTTCTTTTTCTTGTCATTCTATCCATCCTTCTTTATTTCCTTCCTTCCTTCATTTCTTTGGTTCTTCCTTCTTTATTTCCTTCCTTGCTTTATTTCTTTGGTTCTTCCTTCTATCTTCCATTCGTCTTTCTTTATCTATTTTGTACTTTGTTATATTCTTTCCTCCTTCTGTTCTTCCTTTCGTTATTTTCTTCTTTCTTTCTCTCTTTTACTCTCCCTTCTTCTATCCCTTTCTTCCTTTCTCTCTCTGCCTCTCCCCAGAACTCACTCTGAAAATATTTTAGCAACATCATTTTGCACATCATTGTTCATTATTATCCTCTTTTAGCAGTTTCTTTGGGAGAGAGAAAGAAAAAAAGGAAATTTTATTTGAAGAATATTGGTTAGATAATTTTTAATGTGAAGGAGTGAGAGATTACCTTTATTTTCACACTCTTAATTAGGTGTCGGCGTGGAACAAAGTACACATCACATGAGAACTGACACATTGTCTTTCTTAAACGTTTTTTCCGCACTTTTCTTTTGTTTCCATCTTTTTGCTGTTGTATTTACGAGTAAGCAGGACCAATTTGAATACGGTCGCGGAATTCGGATCTGCGTTGCAGAAAAGCACGCAGCTTCGAGTCCTGGTGCTGGCTCAGGTTTTAAGTTTCTCTCAGTTTTTACCAGTCCAATGCCAGTGTGAAGTCTACACAAAGGTCTTGCCTGCTAGTTTCCCCGCCCTTTTCCCCGGAAGATTGTTCGCCAAGGGGAGTCATCCATCAAGTTTGAAATAATCTTGGCAGGGCAAGAAAGGAAAGCTTAGATGGCTTTCAACACCTAGAAATGTAAATTAAAATAAAAAATAAATAATATTAAGCATCCAGAGAGTGCACTCATTCATATCCATGAAAAAATATTTGATGAGGTTTTTTGGGTAACAATGAAATGTACAGTGTCCTAATACCAAATGTGTAGTCTACGTAGAAGTAGAAAATAACATATCATGACAACTAAATCTATTCGTATTCGGCACTCGTCCGGTTTAAGAACTGTCTTGGTATATTCACACAAGATTAGGTAAAGTCAGATTAGATTTTTTTTTTCATCATAAGTTTAACACTTAAATATTGCTTTGCATGTTACATGCCGTGACGCATTTACTCAAAATTTGTCGTCAACATATCAAACCTGTGATAATTAATAATCAAGTCTGAAACAATAGAGCAGAGTCCATTTTCTGCACAATAAAACAGGCCAAAGCAGGATGATAACGTTATCAACTTCCAATGCAGTAGAATACCATTTAGAAAAAGGATTTTTTTAAAAAAAACAGGCTCTCAGGTTGCGTTAGTGATTCGGTTGCCACACAAATGTCAGGCAAGATAGCATGCCAGTTTGCAACAACTTGCTTTGAGATTGTCAAACTTGATAGTGTGTTGAACTTAAGAAACAAGCATGAAATAAACTTGTTGGAACAACATTAGAGGCTAGGTAGTTGTTACTAACCTATTCAAGCTTGTTGGAACAAGCAGTTATGGGAGGAAGCTTGTCAAACTTGAAATTTGTTTCGTTGCCTTTCTGCTGTGGTCACAGTGCGTTGAAGTCCCATCACGTCGCAGGAGTGTTTCGCCATAAGCTAATATTCTCCAACTCTCTCCCTTTTACGACAGGCGTCTTTTGTGATATTATGAGCTAATAACGCTTGGAGAGCGAGCTAGGGCGTGTGGTTTCGTGTTCTGGTGATAACAGCATCGGATTGATGTGTCAGTGGTCCTCGGATCCATTCCCACCCACAGCAACGTTTTTATTTTAAGAGAGACATTGTGTGTGTTTTTCTTTCTTGTCCTGCCAAGGTTATTTCAAACTTGATTCTTGTAAACTAGATTGCTCGATTCAACCTTGTGTAAACCTTTTTGGATTGATTGGCTAAGCTAGCATTAAACTGGGTCGTTTGTCAAAGCAAGCTTGATCCATTTTTGAGTTAGGTCAGAATTGCTATGTGGGAGTACCCCATCTCGTCAGACCTAAATAAATATAACACGCATAAACATTTTTGTTTTTTTAATTAACATATGACATACTTATTCTCGGTGTATGTGACGTTGTTAAATGTTCATTCTGGCCTAAAATAATGAATATACTATTTCGAATTTCCTTTACGGATATTGAGAAGAGTATGGAACAATGTTTTCTCGATTAGGCCTAACAGAAAAACTAAAAAATATTTTACTAATCGTCTCTGTTCAAGCGTTTGATATGTATAATTTTCGGTTATATTTGTGTAAAAGCATAGACCTCATAATAGATAGACTTAGCAAGGTTCCCCATTTCTGGCTGCGCTAAAACTAATGGGTTTTTGTTCAGAGCACGCGATTTTGAATCCATCCACTAGGTAGCTCTGCCATAGACCTCATAGTAAAATATGACGTCTATGGCAGAGCTACCTAGCGGATGGATTCAAAACCACATGCTCTGACTAAAATCCATTAGTTTTAGCGCAGCCAGAAATGGGGAAGCGTGATAAGTCTATCTATTATGAGGTCTATGGTAAAAGTTCGAGTAGGTCAAAAACCGTAAAACCATTTATTTTGTACAGATATGCTCTACATTTGCTCTACAGATGTGGCATTTTTTTTATGATAGTACAGTTTTCGTGAAGACTTGCAACTTCCACGTTTGATTTTTCATAAGGAAATAAAGATTTCTTAGATCTAGCGCGCACTAGCAACTTTTTCTGGGTAATTTTTATAATTGCGAAAATGAAGCATATACTTCTATATGACAGCGCGAGTACTGGCAATTTTAACATCACCGTGATAAATAATAATAATAATAATTGGAACGGTCTATTTCGGAGGCGATGAGACTATGCATAAATATAACGCGTGTATTTTATTTAAACCTCTCCGCGCGCACTAGAAACTGAATTGCTTCATTCGGTGGCTGCGCCTTGTATCCTCAGAAAGAAGTAATTACAAATAATAACAGAATAAGAAGTAATTTATTCATTAGTGGTGTGTTTTGCAACAAAGGTGTGTCTTCAGTCATTGTTAAATTATTTATATTTGAGGTTTTAAAAAAAGGCCAGAAAGTAAATAGACAAAATGAAGAAACGCGGAAGTGATATTTTTGTAATAAGACATTTATAATTTGGTGGTGAAATATATAATTATGGAAGTGGGTTTATCAAGTTCAAGAATTGTTATTTTCGGTTACAACTTCACAAATATATTTTATTATTGTAAAATTTTCTCCAAATTATTTCGTGAAGTAAATAAATATTTGTCTTAAATCAGCAATATCCTAGTGCAAGGGTCTTCAAATGGTAGACTCCGCCCGGATCCGAATCCCGAAGCCTTTCCCCCCGGAATTTCATGGTTTAATACGAATTAAAATTTAGTAATGATCTTTAAGCATCTTTGGCTCACGCCGGTTTCACTACGATGTCAAGAGTAATATGTGAAATGCATTGTAGTATGTGTATATTCTTCACTAATTGCAATGAACGAAAAACAGGGAAGTGTAACGTGAATTCATGCGAATTTACCCCGTGTTTACTCTTTAATTTTATTGGAAGTGTTCCTAAAAATATACGCAGTAACCAATAAACCTTCTGTTTCAATTCATTTATAACCTTTAGGCATCTATGGTTTAAGCCGGGATAGGGATGGGGAAAGGGTCGGCCGGGTCCTAAGTTGAAGGTACCATCTCGGAATTTGCAAGGTGTGAAACTAATGTTCTACCAACTGAGCTACGGCCACTCGGTCTTACTGTTTTGTCTTACTAACAGTCGACTGAGTATCGAACAATGCATTTTTATTACGATATTACCATCAATCCGGATCCCAGGAGAAAATAATTGAAGACCTAGTCCTCACTATTCCAGGATTTTAATGCTGCAGCCACTCTCTCTTGTGGTGCTATACAGCCAGTCGAAAAGGAGTATTTTGGCACAGAATGATATAACCAAGGGCGAAAAAGAAGTTATAAAATCTTTCTATCCTTGTTTATCTATCTTGAAATGATTGATGAACTTTTTATCTTCTCTCAAAGATGCAAAGACCCAGCCCCCGTGTAATGCGTAGGCACACACGGGTTCGAACTCGACGGAAGACCATCCTGACAGGTTTTTCATGGTTTCCTTCGCCTTCACTAGGCAAATGTTGGGGATAGTACCTTAAGTAAGATCCTAGCCTATACCTTCCCCATCCTCTACCTACCCTATCCCGACCTGAGATAAAGATGACAAAAGTCCATAAATTCATCCAAATTCAAAGTTACAACAACAAATTTGAGTGATTTTTTTAAAAATCAAGTGTTTTGTTACCTCTCAATTTTTTTAATCACCAGTGCGCGCCTAAGCTTAGTGTCATATCGTTTCTAAAGTCTTTAACAACAAATAAATTATAGATGCTTGTAAGGGCGCTATTATAGTATCGAGCTTGCTGATCAGCTTCCACGACTTCTCCACTATAGGCATCGAGAAAGTTTAGTCTCTTCAAATGATGTTCAACTTGCTCTACGAGTAGCACCTTAAGCTTCACTGCGCATACTGATTATTTCAAATGTGATGCGAAAAAGTTACAAGCAAAAATTAAAACTGTCATTAGGTGAGTCAGATTTATCCACGAGTTCACACCACAAAATGGAATATTATGTGAACTTCCATTTTCTCCTCTTCTAAATTACATTTATTGGATTTCACCAACCTTCGTTAAGAATTTATTAAATCGTTAATTAACGAATCTAACGAACATTGATGAAACCCAATCATTGACTTAATTTATCTACGTTTAACCTCAAGTTTAATTACAATACACCAGTAAACTCAGTGTATAAAGTGAGTCTTGTAGTTATTTACAGCCTTCCTGTGGTAAATGAACACGTTTTTAAGTTTAGTTGGTGTGAATCTGTCCAATTTAACCCAATTTCACTATCAAATTGGAATTCATAAATTTCTTTCTCAGGGAGAAAATTTAATAAAAAATTCTCAGACTTTGATCGAAACAGGGACAAAACATTCCGAGAACAAATTAATGTTTTTTTCTTTCTTTTTCTTTGTGGGTAAGGAACAGTAAACTGTTTACAAACGCACAGAAAGAAAAGGGGAAAAAATATATCCTATCTCTATTACACACTTTTCCCCGCCTAAAACTCTTTCTCCTCAGATTATTTCCATTGCACGCGAAAGAAAGGTGAAAAAGTATTTTTATCTTCCATTTAATATGCATGTCATCACTTGCAGGCAAAACAAAATAAAAAACAAAACAAAACTAAGAAGAAGTTAATAACTAGATCGTGATGGTTTCAAGTCTTAAACGGACACGTTTACCTGTTTCTTTCTTGAGGCTGAAGAAGACTCATTGCCATGCAAAAGAGAGGGTTTGTTCCAAGGTACCACGCCCATTCCAAACTGTTTCACTTTTACTTAACTTTGTATCCTTTTTCAACAATAGAATTGAATTGGGTAATTTTTCTCTAAAAATGGTAAAGAGATGTGTCTTGTTCTGAGAGCTAGAAATGTTTGTTTCACGATTCTTACTTGCCAATGGGTCTTAGAAAGGACAAATCATAAATATGGTTTAAAGAGAACAGAAATGGGAAAAAATCATAATAATTATTTCTTTTTGTATAACCCATTGACCTCTATCTGGATACTGGACTACTCGATGCCATTAAAATTTTAATGAATGTATGAAGCCAGGGAGCGCAGTTAATAGTTTAATCTCGATCGTCCACTTTCAGTCTAAACTAATTACCAAATGTTCACTTCTAACTTGTCAGTTTTTCACGCTTGTTATCGCTGTGCGGTACGTTTTCTTTATTGTCTTAATTCTTGCAAAAACAAAAAAGGTACCGGTAATAGAGGGAAGTAGCCAAATCCGGCACCTCATTTTGTTTGTAGTCGTATAACTGGCAAAATTAAATTCGTCATTTTTAAGTTTTAGCTATAAGAAGTTAAACATGTTTCTTATCTCCAGTTGATAGACCTGCCGTGGTTGAAGCTGTGAAGTTATTTTTTTAAAAACAAACTGACAAATTCATGAGTATGGGAAAATGTATCCTACATCGTCACTCCCGTATTTTACTTGTAGTGAGTTATCTAAAAATTAACCAAATAGACTCAAGAAAATGAAATATGTCCAGATAATGACATATCATATTTCCATGACTTTATTTCAGGAAGTATGTTCAGGAAGTAATTTGATTGACAAAGAAAATACATAAAAATGTTGAAAGAAATGTAAACATCTTTATTTTCATTGTATGTACACGCTTCTTGCATAGAGTGACGAAAACTGTTTAGTAAATAAACAAAAAAATACCAATTATTGTTCACAAATATCGGCAAAAGTCACATATGTAATTGTCGTTGTCCGCTCCAGCACATTCAACATGTGCCCAGTCGTGACACATAAGACACATGACCAGCACCAGCACGATCATCACTGAACTTCTTTGAACAGAACATACACGAAACATGACTTTCTGATGCAGCAGTGTATTTAGCGGGGATTTCAATTGTTGAGCAGAGAGATAAATCCTGAGATACTGAGTTTTCAGAATCATTGGATTCTTCAAACCTGATTGAATGTTTTGATGTATTTTCTTTCTGTAAATCTTGACGCGATTGTGTTTGATGAGCTCGCCTTTTACCACGTACAGGTGGAGGTCATTCTTTTGTCGATTGAATCCTGAAATTGTTTTTTCGTAAGGAGATGAACTAATAACACTAGCAGCGCTCGGTTTGCAACCTCTTGTAGATATTCGTTTCTTTGCTTGAGGCACAGGATAAATAGAAGACTTGTCTGGAAAGGTATAGAAATTGCGGGAACTGTGGGAAGTGGGGTAGAATCATTTGCAGAGGTACATGGTTGATAACTTAGGAGAGAACATTTGGTACGTGAAGTGGATGTATCACAGTTCGACAAAGGATATTCGGTAGTAACTGTGCTGGTAAACCTACATTGTTACTGATACTCTGGAAGGCAAGAAGTTGTAGCTGTTGTTCTTGATGTAAAAGTTCGTTCTCCAGTTTCCAGTGGTTCGTTTCCTTCTTCTCGCGGCGTCATGGAAATTTCATCCTCATCGGAGTTGTAGAATTGAGACCTTTCCTTTTCTGCTGCAAGAATAAAGTCTGACTCACTAAAGACGTTAGGGTAAAGTCCGGTCACACAATACCCATGTTCCTTTTTCGTTAAACTTCAAATTTCTGTGATACTACCAAAACTTGCAACTCACTTCAATCACAGACTGTCGATTCTCGCCCCTTAACTCTGTAGAATTACTTTCAAGTGTCAGCGCCCTCTCCTAATCGTAGTAAGCAATGTAGCCAGCACAAAATTTGGCTGTTTACGCTTCACAGAGTTGCTCGAGACTGGGGTGCCGGCATGTGCGTAACTCAAGAATTAACGGTGTAGATCACCCCAACCATCTTGGTACGCACTTTCCATTGATTTATATGGGAATTGTTTTACTCGTCTTATATCTTTCAGGAGTGTAATTTTTAACTCCTGTTTTCGCCCAGTTTATCGTCGTGTTCTCTTTTACTCATGCAATTTCATAGAAATGCAATAGTTTACACACGAACAGTATAATTCCCCGTTAACATATTGTGGTTTATATAGCACACTATTAATAATACATTATACTTATATATTTGAAGAAACTTCACAAACCAAAACTATACAACAGTCAAAATAACCACCAAGACAAATTTTGTGGAAGCAGAACTTAAATATTCTACTTCCGAGAGGCATAAAATGAGTAAAACAATTCCCGTGTAAATCAATGGAAAGGTCATACCAAGATGGAGGGTGTGATCTACATCGTTAAGACATAAATCTAAAATGGCCATACAGGGGTAACAAGCGTAAAAACCGAGTTCAAACTGAATATTTGGTCCATATTAGTTCCGACTGGAAATGGACGATCGACGCTTAATGTTTGCTCTGCCGTCTATCTTTCAACACTAGCCGCTCACTCCAGTATCGTTACGTATAGCTATATGGGTTTAAATATTTGCTTCCCTCAGAAATGGACAGCCATTGGAGGAATCAAATTAGATTTTAATTCCCCCATGAGGCAGCCGTATTTAGAAACATTTTTTGGAGTGACTAGCGCTGTACTAACGAGTGACTACCAATAGTAGAAGATGGTTAATCACTTGTTAGTACAGTACTAGTCACTTAAAGAAAACGTTTCTGAATACGGTTGGGAGAGTCCACATCAGTGAACTCTAATTTATCAGACTGGAATGCTCAGTTAGATGACAAATCTTGTTAGTACCTGAAGCCAGTCACAACAAGGAACAGTTAATCTCGTTTGTCTATTTCCAATTTAATCCAAACGAAACCAAACTTTCAGCTCTAAGGCCAGCTTTTCATACAGGTGCTCGCCTCGTCCTTTGCGATATGGCTGAATAACAAATTGAAACGCGTGTTTAAGTACGTGTTCTACGTTTAACACGCACCGAGCGCCTGCAAGAAAAGCCAACCTGACTCAGTTCTTAACGCTTGTTGGTGCTATGTTGGACTTTATTTATTAACGTCTTAGGGCTGATTTTCATGAAAGCTTGTGTTGCTTACTTTGCTTGCGATTTGGGTGAATAGCCAATTGAAATACGTGTTACACGTAGAACACGTAATAGGGGGCTTTAAAACACGTGTTTCAATTGGCTACTGACCCTAACCTCAAGCAAAGCAAGCTTCGATGGAAATCAGCCCTTAATTCTTGAAAATAAAGTAAAATGAACATTATTCATAAGTTATGCTATTACATGTTCAGTGTAATATGTGAGTACCCCTAGAATTAAGACATAACTTTTAATAAAATGGGCCACGGAGTGATAACAAGCGTAAGATACTGAACAAGAACTGAAAGTTTTGGTTTTGGATTAAACCGAAAATGGACAAAGTTAAACGTTGTCAGTTGCGTCTGACTTTAGGTAGTAACTGAGGGTTCCAGTATCGTTAAATATAGCTAAACAATGTTGCTAACACTCTTGTGCCTTCATAGGCTATGTTTACGCTATGTTCATTAACTTGTTTCTAAACCCAAGGTTTATTAAAAGGAACATAAGATTTGATAAAACGTACATACATATAGCTTTATTGTAAGCACATTGAAGTAATTACGTATGATTATGCAAGTTAGCGTATGGTAGGTTTCCAATATACGACCCACGGACCGCGGATGCGGCCTGCGTAGCGATTTTGGCTGGCTCCGAAACAAATCCAATATTACAGTTACTATATTCTACAATGGATCGAAAATAATTTAAACACACGTAATTTGTCACTGTTTTCAACAGAGTGCAGATAATTATTCTTGTTACTAATACATTCTGAAAAAAATAAATAATAATATCGCTTTTCATGGTACCCTAGTCATCTTGTTGCTTATCCAATTCGACCCACGAACAAAAATAAAAGTTAGAAACATCAGATGTATCGTACGTAAATATAAATATAAGTAAAATCCACTTTCTAGGTAACGTTTTAACGTTGGTTGAATTATAGAATATATGGTTTTCCTTTCCCCTTCAGTATCTAACAGCTTGAGCGCACCAAAAATGACAATAGTATCATTTTGTACATTAAGAGCACATATACCATTTTGTTTGTGATTTTTGTGTTCAAACTAATTGTAGTGCGTTGTGCATTACCAGAGTGATCTAAGCAAGAGTTAAAAAAAAAAAAAAGTTGGAGCTATTTTTTGTACATAACAGGAGAAATATGTGGCATAAAATATCCTTATTTTGCTATTTAAAAACGCACTAAAGTCTAATATGACTTAGTGCAAGAGGCGAATATACCAAAATATGAACTCCCAACTTTTTTTTTCATCTGAAATTGTCAGTTAGGTCACTTCAAACTCAATCATTGTATTTTCTCGCCATTTTTGTAAGGTATTAATAATTTTTGAAGAAATATTAGAATCAACATTTGCTTGCTTCCGCCTAAATTTCTGCCCGGTCATGGTTTCTATAATCAGGGCAGCTTTTCTCGTAAGCGTGCATTGTTTTCGGTTTGGGTGAGTAGCTAATTGAAACACGTGTTAGTATCGACGCGTATGTATTCTCTTTGTTTCGTTTTCTGTTTTTAAAGCTCGGAGTAGCAAAGAAACGACCGATGATTTCGCTTTTTTTAAAGCAGTGCTCACCAACATGTACACGAATAGAAATTTGGCCTAATGTAGACTCACCATAAGGCGGCTTTTTCATACAATCGCTTGTACTTTGCTTGCAATTTGGCTGAATAGCAAATTGAAACACATGTTTAACGGTGTAGATCACCTCCGCCATCTTGTATGGCCTCTCCATTGATAAACATGGAATTCTTTTACTCATTTTCTGCGTCTCGGAAGTAGAATATTTAAGTTCCGCTTTCACGAAATTTGCCTTGGTGGTTATTTAGCTCTTGTAGAGTTTTGATTTTGAAGTTTTTTCAAATATATAAGTATAATGTATTATTAATAGTTTGCTAAATAAATCACAATATGTAAATGGGCAATTATACTGTTTGTGTGTAAAATATTGCATTTCAATAAAATAGCTTGAGTCAAAGAAAACATTACGAAAAACTGGACGAAACCGGAAAGTTAAAACTGCTGAGAGATATAAGACGAGTAAATCAATTCCCATGTAAATCAATGGAAAGTGCGTACCAAGATGGCGGGGGTGGTCTACACCGTTAAGTGCGTGTTATACGTGTAACAATCGTTTCTATTAGCTCCATATAGAAATCGCAAGCAAAGGACGCGGCGAGCACCTGCAAGAAAAGCCGGCCTAAAAGTTATTGGGGATCTGATACTTCATCTAAGTCCGTAGATATTGCGCATGGTGTACTTACATTATTTGACTCCTAGTTCGGCTGTGCTGACGCCAGGTGGCATACGCACGGTGAAAATGGGATTTCTCCGTCTGAAATTATTTTATCTATGATTTGTGTAGGCTCATGGATGTATATACTGTAGACGGATTGACAGGTCCAATTGAATCTGGGTAAATTTGAAGCCGGGTTTCGACTCATCTTGCCTAGTAAACTGGGATTTACTTGTGTCTTATTTGTTGGCCTATGCCTGGGTGTGTGGAAGCAAAGAATGGATGAAGATCTAGCTAAGGAAGAGAGGAGGAAGAATGGAATATTTTAAATATGGTATTTATTGTACGGAACGTGATGTTCAGTTGTTGTTTTTTTCTAATCAATTGCATCTGCCAGGTACTCTTGGCGTATGCTGGCTTCAATTTCAGGTCGCTAGAAGTAGATCCGTCTCCCTATTTAGATTCATGGTGTAGGCTAAGTTGATTTCGGGATTGAAATGTTTTGTGCATCACTTTCTCGCAGCAATATTATTCCTCATTGTGTTAGATTAGGTTATGGATGAGATTAGGTTAGACAAGTTGGGTTCCGTTATGTATATGTGCGTTTTGAACATTTTACAAGTTAAGATAGGCTAGATTGCTTTAGGTTAGCATAGTTTATGAAAATCATGTTAGATTATTTTTTGTTTATTAATCACTTTCACGCACTTCGGAGTTTCTCCCGCGAGAACGACGTGTTTTGTGCAACTGGATCTTAAAACGCTGTTTTCTGTTAGAAGAAGAGATTCAATATGTAAAATAATGTTCTCCAGTATTTCTTTAGTGGTCTCTTTTAATAGAGAAGACGTTATCTTGCCAATTACAACCCTCATTTGTAAATAAAACTAAAACAAAATACAATTCGGTTCACATTGTGCATTATGTGTGGAGTAAAGGAGACGACCATGATTTGTGTAAAGCTTGACCAAGTACTACTTCAGTTTCGCCTATCGTTCCAATTATACTATAAATCACTTTCTTAGTAAGTAGTATTAGCAACTCATCATTAATAAAATTAATTTGTGACCAATATATTTTTTTTTCTTTCATGTCTTTTACAGTATACTATTATTTTTATTGTGAGTTTTAAACAATTTCTGACGTAGAATAATAGATCAGTTTCACATGCTATTTCTATTAATATGCTATTTTATCCGACCAGTCTGTTAAAACGAATTTTTAATTTGAATTTTATTTATGTCCTTTAGGTATATAAGGCTCAGGTCGGGATAGGGGAGGGGAAAGAATTCGGGAAGGCGTCGACCAGGACCTATGTTGAAGGTGTCATCCCGGCGTTTGCCTGGTGTGACAGAAAAATCCCCTGGAAAAACCTCAGTTAGGATGGACTCTGCCAAAACGAGATACTTGCAACTGCTAGTAAAAGAACAGTTTATGACGAAGAGAATATATTTTATAGGAACTGTCGAGGAAACGAATTAATGAAGATGTACTTTAAAAAAAAAACATAGATCCACTCTTATTATTATTATTATTATTTATTTTCTTTTTTTAGTAGAGCGTTTGCTTAACAATCGGAAGATCGTGGGCCCGACACCAGCGTCCGCGCATCCTTACTAAGATTATTTCAGGGGTTTCCTCAGTCGCACCAGGCAAATGCGACTAGGCCCTGGCCGATTAGCTTCTAACAACCTTTACCCCAGCCAGGTTATAGAATTTAAATTCAAATTCTAAACAAGTTCTTAGGATATATTTTGGCAATACTGTATATCGTATATAGAATGCATTCTTAATGTACACAAGAATTATTTTTAAAATATGTTTCTGCTGTCTGGGTGCACATAGATGAATGGTTTAATGAGTAGATAGGGAAATAGATAACATGGAGAAATTCTTTGGTAGATAATTATTTGAATTACATAAAAATGTGTCTCGCGTGACATTCCGTCTTTGTTTTTTGTGTGTTTTTATACCGCACAATGCTCCGCGTCCCACCTTCTAGTATATCCATACGAACATGTTTGTTTCCGTGAGCGCTTTCTCCTGTGCTTTCTATAAATATTTCCAGGTCGTCGAACTGCCTCTTTCTGAAAGAGAAGGTCTCATACTAACACACGCACAATCAACCTTCTCCACCGCAAAGCACTTCCAAATACGTGCATATGAAGGGCTATTTAGGTCACTTCAATGCTTTGCATTTGGGTGTAGACAAATGTTCAGAAGAAGAAAATCCTTTATACAAACCCAGCATCAACTCCCTTCTACTAGTAGAGTAGCCCACTCCAAAATAGTTTTCCCCCTCCTCAGAAGCTCTTGAACAAACATCTGTTGCTTTTTTTTGAAGTTTTTAATATTTAAATCACCAATTGCGATAGAATAGATTTATATATGTACTAATACATATGCTTCATGCAACGATAAAGAACACATGTGATTGTGGCACACAGCCACAGCCGGCCGGCCACTAAACCAGGACTTATTTAGCCAACAACACCAACGAACGAGTTGGCTGGAAGAGCTCGTCCGACGGCCACAGTGAGTGAGTGAGTGGTTATACAATAAACAGGGCCGACCTTGGTTGCAGGATGATGCATTACGCAGACCATGTGGCAAAGACATAAATAACAAAAATCAAACACGGTATAGCAACAAATTAACAAAATGTTAAATGCACTGTAAATGAAGCCATAATTACAACTTAGGGAATAGAAAGTGTTGTAAACTTAGCTGTAAATTATTAATTGCAGTTTCATGTTCTTTGCAGTTTAAACCTTGCAGCCGTACACCTGCTTACCCAACAGAACTTTTATATGGCTTAAGGTTTGCATAGTGAACTAGCGTTTCTAAACATGGAGAGAGCTCACCAAATAAAAGGACCTTCCAGCTTTAGTCACACACACACACACACACAAAAAGACTGCATAAACTAAGGTCACTGAACCCAAATCTACAATCAGTTTCTTTGCAACGGAACCTACAGTTTATACGGTAAAGTGGGCTCCGAACCACTCCATTCAAGAGACCTCGCTGGGAATTGAACTCGTGACCACCGGCACAGGAAACGAGCGCTCTAACCTCTCGGCCACCCTGAGGTGCGTCCCTTTCAGCGTCAAAAGTCTTTTTTAATGCTCAATAATTAAAGATGACTGAAATTTGAAATAAGTTTTCTCTCTATTTGCTTTCATAGAGGCGCTGGAGTGAACTCTTAAAAATGGAGAAAGCTAATCACATGAAAATATCCTGCCGCTTTCCCTAGCACCAGATTGAAAGCGGTGAAAACTGGCTTGATCTTACTTAGGATCGAATGCTACGGAGAACATTTGTTACTGCGGCGATGAACTTGCGAGTTCCGCAAGCCATAGAGTAAGTAAGTCATTGACTTTGCATTCGGGTGGTCCTGGGTTCGATACCAGTGGTTGATCATTCCGACTGAGGTTTTTCTAGTTTTTTTTCCCTCAGACTAACCAGCAAATACTGGGATGGTATTTTCAACTTAGGGCCTGGACGACTCCGTCCCCCCATCCCTGCCCCTACTCTATCCCGGTCTGAGCCATAGATGCCTAGAGCCCATAAATTCATTCAATCAATTGAAATCTAGATATCTGAGACTTGACTAGAGTGAAGGGATGGAAAGGGCGACTCTTCCTTGATATCCAAGAAGTCGGAAGATATATGGTTTCTGAAAAGGTAAGTGTTTTGTGGAAAGGAATAAAAAGTACGTATGCTCACCCAGTACTGAGGGTAATCTAAAAGAATGTCTACATAAAAACAGAAATCAATAAGCGAGCTTTATTGCCGTTATAACTGAGCGTGTTATATGTAGGGGGAAATTCCGTTCCACCGCATGCATTTGTTTTTCCTGGTGCATCATGTACCGTTTTCTTGTAGAGAGGGAAAACCAGTGTATTTACATCCAGTATTCTAATAGGTGTTGGTAATGGCTATGCCTGGGTATTAATTTTCCCCTTACATCTTTCTCTGCCAAATAACACCCTCATGGGTCGACAGGATTTTCAGTTGGGGGGTGGGGGGTGTAAAACAAAAACTGGCAGGGTGTAAGTAAAGTTTTGCACGATTTCTATCGATTTTTCGCCGCAAAAAAATAATTTGGGGGTAGAGTTGTCGAGAATTTGTGTGGTTACACCCTACACAGGGATGTCTGGCGGAATCACTGTGGTAATGACAAGTGTAGACACATTCTTCTCTTCCAAAGGGCTACTAGGCGTACGGGAACAAAGTAGCTTGATTATCATGCTTGCATTTTACCGAGCCGCCGTAGCTCAGTGGCAATGCGTTGGTATAGCATTCGGGAGGTCGTGGGTTCGATCCCAGCGGTCGACCATCCTGATTAAAGTTTTTCCAGGGTTATTCCTCAGTCACACCAGGGAAATGCCGAGATGGCACATTCAACCTCCCTGACTGACGTCTTCCCAAATCCTTTCCCCTACCCTATCCCGGCCTTAGCCTTAGAAAAAAAGGCCATAAATAAAATTCAAAATCATACTTGCCTTACATCTCTATATAACGTTAAATAAATAATTGAAAACTCAAAAACATTTCAAATTTGTTATAAATATTTATTCATGGCTTGAATTCTTCCATCTGTTCGTTTCTACTTCATCTTCCTCGCAGTCTTGATTATATCTTCTACGTTTGTTTGTACGTGTAGATAAATTTAAAAAAATAAGTAAACAATCCTCGTATAAACAATTCTGGGGAAGAATTAGCTGCTCGTCGTCTTTGCCTTGTAAAACAAGACCAAATTATAAACAAAACAAGTTAGCCGAAGCTCAGTTGGGGGTTATGTGCACATGTGCTACTACCAGGCTTCAGGAGCGGGCGTCCTATTTGAATGATCTATGCGGGCTTGACCTCGTCTCGCCGAGATCTTTCCAACGACATCTCAACTACCTACCCAGCTCTAGTAGTTCCTGAGTTGGAAGTTACTAGGGAGAAATTGATACCCCCCATATCTTGGGATCCACTCATCCAACCTTGATAATCTACAGGTTTAAACTCGTCACGCTGATACCGTTCCAACAACACACCGATCACCTTCATAGCTCTAGTAGTTTCTGAGTTGAAAGTCAAAGGAGGAAATGGGTTCCTCCTACCTCTGGACCCACTGATCCAATCTGGATGATCGATCTATACGAGTTTGAACTCGTTTCGCCGGTACTTTTCCTACTACACCACAACTACCTTCGTATAGCCAGCAAGGCAAGAGGTAGGGTGGAAATTAATGCCCAAGCATACAAGCCAGCAGTGCTGACAGTTTTTTATATGTTGCAGTAGATGTAGTAGTAAGTGTACGAGTAGAAGTAGGAGTTGATGTAGTAGTAGATTTAGTAGTAGGTGTAGATGTAGATGTTGGAGTAGATATAGGTGTGAAGATTAATGAAGTAGATTTGTGCAGAACACACAGGATTGGACCCAAACAGCCAGGTAAAAGTAGACCTATAGTATGCAAGTTTACAAACTACAGAGTGCGGGCCCTTGTGTTCTCAAATAAGAGGAAATTAAAGTCGACCGGTATTACAATAAGGGAATATTTGTGTCAAGCGAGGTTACAACTGTTCCGAAAAGCAGTAGACAAATTTGGCTTCCAACAAGTGTTTACTCAGGACGGAAAAACTGTGATTGTAAAACATTTCGTAACAACAATCCAACAGCTTTCATTGTTTCAAACATAACACTATGGACAAAACCTACAGAGAAACTGGAAAGATCTATCTAATGTTTATATCTTAATTGAAAACATTTTTTTTTCTCTCGTTACTGTATTTAACTATTTTTAGTCAGTCTGTTAAGAATTTTCTATATACAGATAATTTTTGCAATACGCTATTAATTGTAGCTTTCTCTCAAACTAGCTCAATTAAATTCTTACGTGTATTATCATCAATTGCTTCTACCATTAGCACACGGTTTCTTTTTGTTTTTTGTTTTTTCAATCAGCAATATAATTTTCGTTTAATCCTTTCTTATCATAGGACAAATCTGGAACTCTCTTGATACCAAAGCATATCCATAATGAGTCTTTTTTCATTGAATAAGATTACTTATCTAGTCAGCACGTTTATAGGAAAAGGATGTCAACCTATTATCTCCTCTAGTTGTTCATTTCCTATTTGTAAAAGATCATTCATTTGGACAAAAGATCGACACCAAAAGAAGAAAAAAAAAGCTCCCTCAAGCCTAAACGCAGAATAGCACTTATCACCAAGTCAGTGGCCTACCCACTTGCAGTCCTTCTCCCTCTCCCTCTCGCTTCCCTCACTTCCATGTCAGTTACTTTGAAAGAACCCCTCCAAATGCATCCGCCCCGCCTTCACAACCACCACCACCACCCGACCTTGGGCAAACAGCCCCTTTTCAACAAGAACTACACGAAAACTTGAATTCGTACACACAAGAATTAAAGATATGTCATTTTAACACACAGGGACTTTTGGGCTCTTTCGACGAGTTCAAATTTATATTATCGAAATTAAACTTTCACGTCATAAGTTTGAATGAGTCATGGCTGAAACCATACATTCCTGACAATCTCGTTGAATTAGAAAACTATGATCTTATCAGACGTGATCGCAGTAAACAATCTAGAGGTGGGTTTGTATGTATATGTCAGAAATCTTTACGGTGGAAAACCATTGAGTTCCCAAGTGATAATGAAAATAACGTTGAACTGCTAATTATAGAAATTTCAATACAACAAATTAAAAGAAGGGTAGTAAGTGCATACAAACCACCTAATATTAGCTATACACAGCTTAATTATTTAGGAGAAGTTATGCAATATTTATATTTAAACGGCGATTACTATATTTGCATGGGTGACCTTAACGTTAATCTCCTCAAACCGTCAGAATCGAACGCGAAATTTCTCCTTGACATCATTTACGAAGCACGCGGTAAACAAATTGTTACTAAGCCAACCAGGATTACACAAACATCCAAAGCTTTAATAGACGTTATAATTTGTTCGGAGCACCTCAAAGTAATACATGAAGATCAAAGTTCTATGCCTGGAATGTCTGACCACAATCTAGTTTATGCCATACTCGGAATGAAAGTAAAGAAAAAATACCTCCTTCATACGGCAAAATAAAGAAAAAAATGGCTCCTTCAATGAAGTTCTTGGCCAACTCCTTTCTGAATTCTCCGGCTCCCCTCTATCTCGCTCTGAGACTTAGATGTCCAAAGGCCATAAATAGAATTCAAATTAAAAATATTGCACAGCAAATCCATATAGCACTGTTTCTTGAATCAAGGTTGAAATTCTTTTGATTTTTCCTTATCTTTAGCTTGTTTGCTTGACGTTCCAAGCCAAAACAAGCTTGATTCAAGATTATTTTGCTATGTAGCAAGCTAGTTAAAAGTAATCAGCCCAACCTGATCTCTCACACATAGCAAAATCATCTTGAATCAAGGTTGTTTTGACCTTGGAACTAGGGATGTCAACGACTCGGTCAGACTCGAGTTGAGTCGGTGCTCAGTACCTACTCGAGTCGAGTCGAGTCAGTGGTCACAATTGTTCGAGTCGAGTCGAGTCGGCGCTCACAATGAGCTCGAGTCGAGTCGAGTCGGCGCTCACAATGAGCTCGAGTCGAGTCGAGTATGCGCTCACTATGTGCTCGAGTCGAGCCGAGTCGGCGGTCAGCAGGTACTCGAGTCGAGTCGAGTCGGCGCTCAGTAGATGCTCGAGTCGAGTCGGCGCTCAGTAGATGCTCGAGTCGAGTCGGAGTAGTTAATGAGCGGAATAATCAGGATCTGGTAACTTTTAGCGGAATAATCAGGATCTGGTTACTTTTTTAACAAGATTCTAAGCATATTTCAAGCTTGTAAGCATGTTTAGATTCAGAATTTGTCAAGATTTTCGATAATTTGTTGTATTTTTTGCATATAGGAGCGGAATAATCAGGATCTGGTTACTTTTGTCCATATTCTAAGTATATTTCAAGCTTGTAAGCATATTTGATTCAAAATTTGTGAAGATTTTCGATAATTTTGGGGCTTAGCTGCATACTACAGCTTTACCATAGACAGTATACAATAAATCTCTGTAGAAATAGAGAAATTACGTACTATATTCTATTAATATCATAAATTTCTTTAATTATAATTAAATTCGTATATATTACAGTAAAAAGATGAATAATTACATTTGTCCAACCTCTATATACATAATATAACATGTAAGTGTAGATATATAACAGCTTTTACGTTTCTATAAGCAAAAAATTACAACTTATTGCTATCAACACCCAGCATCGAAGTCCGAATAGCTTGCGCGGAGAACCCTCCCTATACAGAGACTGCACCACTTATTTTTGTTAATGTGTGTATGAAGATATACACATACAATAAGGAACACTAAACTTTCCTTCTTTTCTCATTGTTTGTAGTTCTTTAAGAAGAGAAGTCAAAAGAATAACAACATAAAACAGACTGAATCAAGTTATTCTTGTTTTTTTTTTAAATATTTATTTTTCCCTTCTCTTTGTCAATAGCTATTGTTACAAGTAGTAGTTATAGTTGAGAATCTAAGAATACACGCGCAGCATACGCAGTAAGAGAACAATGGGGAACAATGGGCTGGAACAATGAAGTTAGGTAACATCTGCAGTATCAGAGACCAGGTGTGTGGCTGGTATTGTGTAACATTGATAAAAGGCTACGAGTAAGCTATAGAAATGACGTACAATGGGGACTTGACAATGACGAGTGGTAGGAGATACTTTGAAAGGGAGATGTTATGACGTAACAATGAATTTGAAAAGTTGGCAGATTTCTGAGACCGAAAAAGTACTGTACGTAGCTGGAGATATAGAAATGTATGATAATGGCGGTTGACAATGCCGAGTGAAAATGGCTATACTTTGAAATGCAAATGTTAATCCTAGAATGCGGTAACAATGAATTTGAAAAGGCCAGAGATTTTTGAGACCGAAAATGTACTGTACGTAGTTGTAGCTATAGAAATGACGAACAATGGCTGTTAAGAATGACGCGATACTTTGAAATGCTAATGCCGAGATGAGGTAACAATGAATTAAAAAAGGCCTCAGATTTGTGAGAACGAAAAAAAGCCAGTGTATGGAGCTGTAGATATAGAAATGGAGTACAATGGATGCAGGAATGTCTTCGAAGACTGGATTACGTAAGAATGAATTTGAAAAGGCGCAAGATTTCTGAGAAAGAAAAAGTAATGTATGTGGCTGGAGGTGTGGGGAAAAGCCATTTTGTGAGTGAAGATCCATGTGTGTGAAAGTTTGTTTGTGGAAGCAATAACTAAAGAAAGGTAAGTGAAAATGAATTCAATAATTAGTTTATGTTTGCGTAATGAATAAAAAAAGCGGACACAGCGAAAAAAAATGGTTATTGCAAAAGAATAGTAAAACGTCAATTGTGCAGAATAATGTAAAATGGATATATTGTGGTGAATGTGTCCAAGGTAATATGATCTAATGAATGAATCAAAGAAATAAGCGTATATAATGTATTGCATGGTGTTTAGAAAAAAGAATGGAGAAACTAAAAAATGATAGCAAAGATAGGAATGAATGCAAAATGATTTCGACATGTAATGTAAGACAAGTGATTGTTGGATTACCGAGCATGCATGACTTTTGAGAAAGAGACGTTTTTTAAAATAAGCTTTACATGTACAATATTACGCATGTGTGGGTGAGCTGGAGATATGTTAAAGTTGCCGCTTGCTAAGTAAAATAACGTTTAGTATTTTTTAATGTACAAATTGTGTACAGGAAAAGTCCCGACTTGGAAGCTTGCGTTCAGGAACCGAACACAGAACCGTCGAAAGGTCATACAGAAGGAATGTTGAATGATCTGATAGTAATATATAAACATATTTGGTTGAGGTCGAGATTGGAAAAAGAAAAATGATTCGTGTAATTTAATGGAAATTGGTTGTTTTGTGTGTTAAGTAAAATGAGGTTTCGCACTGCTGTATAGTATGTGTTCAAACACGTAAAAAAAGAACCTACCTAGAAGAATGTTTGGAGGAAAAGACCATGGTACCGTTATAATATGCAAGGAATAAATTATGATTTGATATGAATATGTAAATATAAGCTCGTTTAGAAGAGCATACAAAGCTAGAGCGTAATTACTGGTAAACAAAATGCGTTTATTTAATCTTTGGGTAGAAGAAGAAAAGGGTGAAAAATGCTACTTGGAGAAAGAAACAAAGTTAAATTATTAAGGTATAGTCAAATGGAAGCAAAAATATACTCCAGAAGCAAAGGGACACAACTGAAGTTAAGGGGATGCAAGTGACATACTTTACGAGAAGTAAAAAAAAAATGACATACTGCAGAAGTAAAAGGCAGCAAGTGACATACTGCAGAAGTAAAAGGCGACAAGTGACATTGCAGAAGGAAAGGGATGCAAGTGACATACTGCAGAAGGAAAGGGATGCAAGTGACATACTGCAGAAGGAAAGGGATGCAAGTGACATACTGCAGAAGTTAAGGGAAGCAAGTGACATACTGCAGAAGTTAAGGGAAGCAAGTGACATATTCCAGAAGTTAAGGGGTGCAAGTGACATACTCCAGAAGGAAAGAGACACAACTGAAGTTAAGGGATGCATCCGAATCGTGACGGGCCGAAGTCCAAAGTTACTAGACTGACCCATAAATAAAGTTTTTTTCTTTTAGACAGACGAGAAATGTATTTAATGTCACTATTACCGTCTGTCACACTAAGCATAGAAAACTATTCGTGGATAGCAGAAAACTATTTGACATAAGAGAAATGTTC